>OZ022488.1:14612206-14812089 GCA_963989405.1 Trypoxylon attenuatum
GACGTAGCGCGGCGTGGCGTTTGCTTCTCTGGAATAGAGATAAACGTTCCACTTCCCTTGAGCCTCTTCTCTCTCGAAATACGGCCAGTATTCATTTGCGATACGAATCGAATTAAATACTACCGATAAGTGTATCTTCGATCTTAACTACTGCTACGAGATAATTACTCCTTTTTTGCGGCGATGGTACCTATTACTCTATTATTATCCTCATTATCCCTATGTATAGAGGGGTCCAGAATGCAATTAAATATTTATACTTTCGTGCAAATTTAGTCGCTTCGCCGGCTGGAAAATTTCAACAGCGCAGAACGTCAAAGAAGTTTTATTGATTCTTACAATGAGTTTCCCTACGGAGTATGAATTAATGACAATGCAAATTCGTTGATAACGAAATCGGTAACAATTAAGATGGTGATACGCAGATCATATTACCATGTATGTATACATATAGTATAAGTGTAGCCTTGGAACGAGTTGCAGGGTAGTTTCAACGACTGGTCAATTAAAATGTGCTGGAATGCAGATGTAAATTGGAGTATACTTTTCTTTATAGAATACAAGCCGCTAGTAAATCTCATTACCGAATACTATTGTACTATTTTAGGGAGTGTTGAAAAACATGCATTTTAAGCATGACTGGAAATTACGTTAAGATCAATATCGCTGGTACTTGCTATGTTCCTGTTAATTCATTTGAAATGTGGAAACCATAAGAGACAGACTAAGATCCATCTGCAAGGTTTCCGATCATTATTTGGATAAAAGTCCCCCCTGCCCCCTCCAATTTAAATCAATAAAAAAATCAATTTATTTTTCTCCCAACATAAAATTGATTTTGTATTTTTAAAAAGCTCCTTTGAAGAGAGAGACGAACAATTTCTACGTACATATGTTAATCAGCGTTATGCGATACTCTTTAACAAGCAGAATTTCCGCCTTCTTTAAAAATCTGCTATGTGTGTCAGTTTAAGAATTCTACTCACGAAAGCAATTGGGGTTTTGGAGTACTGCCTAATCTGACTAAATAAAATTGATGTAAGCTTCATACTTCAAATGCTATTGTCAAAAATTATAACTCGAAAGGCACGAGAGAAAAATGGAAATATCGAAACATTATCCTGGAACATTTCAGACAAATAATCAATTGTCGAGGTGTCGTTCTTTAAAAGCCATAAATTTGAATTTGAAAAAGTAGCGGTCAAATTGAGAAGTGCGATTGAATGTGGATCGAGTGTACGTTGAATGTACATTTAGTGCACATTCAGTGCACATTCGATGTACATTCGGTGTACATTCAGTGTATATCACCGTAGCAGCGGCACGGCGACCTGCCTTTCCTACTTTCTCCAGTGAAATGCCAACAAGTTGCCTACTAATGTGAGAGATTAACCGTGCATGCTGGTGCGCTGCACCAGTGCTGCACCAGTACTGCCGTGCGCGGTCAGGTTCTTTCAATGGGTTGGGCTCTTTAACACGATACTACCAAGTTCGCACATAGATCATCGTAGGATTTTCCGTGCGACTCTCTACGCCCGAGATTCCGAGCTTAAGCCATGCTGCGCTGCCCTTATAAAACAATAAATCTCGCTCAACGACCTCTACCAATCGTAACACCATTCCTGTCTCACAAGTCTCGGCTGCTCTACAATAGTTACTTTAAACTCTTTGCTATACCATACTGACTGATTGTGAGTTGTTGCGGGTTCCACTTGCAACCTCACAAGGGAACTTGTTTCTATTAACCCTTCGCACTCGCAGGTACTTTAAATGCAGTAAAACTCTACCATATTTATTCGCAGCCCAGTAAATGTTGTATTACTTTGAGCGAAGTGTAAATGTATAAATATATATCTACTAATACCGAAAATTATTAATGATCCGTTCCTCCTAATAAATGTGTGATTGGAGTTCAGAAAAATACCCAATTTATGAGCTAACAATTAGAGCTAACCGAGAGTTAAAGATGGGTTAGAAAGACGATTTATTCGTTGTGTCTATCGTTAGTTTCAAATAAGTTAAAGGTGTTACATTAAGAATGGACCAAATTATTCAACCAAAAGTTCTGCTCATAAGACGGTGTAGGAAGGGCGAAACAATAAATATCGAGTAGCAATAATAAATCTGCACGTTCTCTGACTTATATAGTCGTCCAAATACCCAAAACGATATTTGTACCTGCAAACGTTCTCGCGTTAATAACCCAAAATCTTAGGTATCCCGGCAAGTAATGAAACTCAAATTCAGTTTGAACTTTGAGAGTCGGTGGCTACAAGAAGAAAATCTTGCTAGGTAAGTAAGATAAAGTTGATATGTTCGATCCAATACAAGGGGATTAAATACATTTACGTATCGATTTAGGAGAAGTGAACCTTATTTAAAGTTGCAACGAAGTAAACCAACTGTTATCGAGCACTATCGTGCGACCTATTGGTCATAGAGACTTGTTAATAAGCATGGCGCAACAAAATTTATTGTACAGCGCAAGAGTTATGTAGCAAACGCGCTAATCCTTCGCTGATGCCGGTACCGATTAGCAATCACGCTTTACCTCGTGGCGCTGTTCTGCTCGATTTCATGGTTCTCGCGGCCCTGAATACATACTAGAATTATCGGATGATCGGAACATTATTAGTAAACTGTATCTATCTATCCTATGTACTTTCATCAATCATTAAAATCCTTAATTTCTTCCGAAGTGCAAACACGACATAAAAATTGATTTCGATTCCCAAAGTGATTTGCTCAGATTAATTGGAAGAATCAACACAGTGTTTTTTTAACTTGTTAGCTGGTACTTAACCAGTTAACTGCGTTCGACGTGTATACACGTCATTGCTTGATTTTAACTCCGCACCCTATGGAGGTTTTTTAAAATTAAATTCCTCAGTTAACTGGTTAAGACCCAATATATCGGCTGCCCATATGCCAATATAGGAACATGGGATATTATTTCTCCAGATACATAGATGGTACTCCTATGGTAGTACTAGAAGGGTCAGAGAATAATTTTCCTACAGGAGAATCGTTGCAGCGTTAAGGGGGAATTCGCAATTCGTGACGTCACCGCTTCGGCCCGTCGTTATGACAGCGAAATTATACTTTTCTAACACTCACATTACAAGAAATGGATTGAATTCTGCTACAATTATTATTTATAATCAAGCATTGTGGCCTCCCCTTTCGATTGAGTCCAGCCGCAGTTCAATCCGTGCTGAAATAACGAAGAATTTGCGAATTTTCGGTAACTCGCGATAATAACAGAGCGGTGACTTTACCTACAAAAATAGGACCTCAGAAAATTCGCAAATTCTAAGTTTAGCCGCGATACGGTCCTCTTTATCCTGAGGATTATGAAGGCAGAGGCAACGATGTATGTACAACTGTCGCCGCGACCACAGAGCAAATTTCATTCCGAAAGCTTGTTTTGACACTATACTCGAGGACGCTCAACCCGATCCCAAGTAAGAGGTCAAAGAAGGATCGTAAATCAAGGTCAGTTCGGACACGCGCAAATCGTAGATGCCTCAGTCATGCCTCGACCATTACTTTGCATGTTGCCAGGAATAAAAAGGCAAGTTCACTTTTCATCTAAAAACGTAGTAAATACACAAAGATTCTAATTGTAAGTGCATACTAGTATTGCTCTAAAGATCTGTACTATTCGGAAAATGATCTTCTCAAGATATTGACCTCAATTTTTCGAGCGGAATTCGAATTCTTTGGCGCATGAACATTTCTTTGACGGTATGTACATATTGTAGAAACAGCGACAGTGGCAGTGGCAGTGGCAGTGGCAGTGACAGTGACAGTGACAGTGACAGTCAGACAGTCAGACAGTCAGACAGTAAGGCAGTAGCTATAACACTCTACGTAAAGGCAGATTCAAAGTGGCAAGACAGTTAACGCAAGATAGCATAGAGACGTAGTTCTACCGCCGACTCGGACTCCTCTGAAATGTTACCTCTGAGTAAGTAGGCGGCAAGCATCATGTCCTTGAGCTGCGGCAGATAGAGACCGTTTAAGAATCCGTGATTCAAGTAGTCCAACTCGGTATTAGGATGATAATCCAATCCAAAGTGGCTCGTCTGTCGATGGTGCGTTAATTGGCAAGGATGATGACTGGTCCCCGGATTCTTGATGTCACTTTCGCCGAGCAGTTCGCAAACTTTGCATCGATTCTTGGTCATTTTCGTAGAAAAATTTCCAGTAGACTTGACAGCACGACCTTAATTTCGCCTCGCCTTTCTCCGGAAGGTTTCCGTTCTTTCTTCTTCTCTTTCACTCAAGTAACAAGTAGCACGCAAGAGACAGCGAGAAGTCCACAGAAATGCGAAACGCGAAATGCGAAACGCTCAATTCCGCGGGGGTAACTCGGAGGTATTTAGAAAAATATATCTACGTACATATGAATATGTACGTATGTATCTATATATCTATGTATATATGTATCACTTGGCTCTTCGGTTATATCACACTTTGTTCCCTCCTTGGGCACTCTCATCTACGCAAAGAACACGTGGCACTTGCGTTAGAGCGTTCATCGCCGGCTTTCGTTCGGGCTCAAGAATCAGGACAAGATGTCGGTCGAGCAAAGCCCGAGAGATTCGAGAGATCGGTGAGATCCAACAGATCCAAGTTTGCGGGAAAAATCGACGGCTACGCTGCGGAACGTCAATACGAATAGGGAAATTCGATGTGGCTCTGTCTGCGAAACGCCCGATTAAAACGGTAACAGGAGACGTTGGGTAAACAAATAGGGTAGAATGAAGAAACAGGATGGTTCTTAATATGGAGAAGCTCTAGAAAAACAGATAGGGTAGAATCACTGGTATCCAAACAGCCGTTACTCAAACTTGAGCTCGCGTACGCTTCGTTTAAAAAAAAAAAATCTTGTTCCAAGTATACCGAGATAAGCAACACTAGCGACCTTCTTTTTCATTGTCTGCTTAATGTGTATAGTTGTGTGTGAAGGAATATTAATTTCATTTCTAACGCATCTCTACTATGCTACAAGAAAACAGTAACAAAAATTGAAAATAAAGTAGGATAGTGCGGACTAAATGAATTATCAGCAGTCGAAAGTATCATTCAAATTTGTCAAGTAGATGCAGAGACACACCTTTGCACTTTGAACAACTTTCTACTGAGATACATACATACAGAGTGAGTAACGAAAATATTTGGATACGAAGATATTCTCATTGTATCCATCCATCCATGGATCTGTTTTTCTATTTGACTACGAAATGTGACGACAAAGTGTGACGATGCCAAAGGGTATTTTCACCATCTCAAAAGACAATGCTGTATTGCAAGTCCAATTATGGTTCCTACTTCAATCGAATGCATCATAAAATTGTTAAAATAATTCGCCCAACTTAAAGGCGAGGAAGCCGGCAGATTAATTTTGTCATTTCGATGAGTCCCATATGACTTTGAAATTCGCAAAGTTTCGGATACTTTTCTCCTGACTACCATAAGCACCGGCTCGCAGGCTAACGGTAAGTATAACACACCGAGTAAAAGCGGCGAGCGAACTCTCATATTCTCTCTTTTGACCCCCCTCTTTACCCCGCGTAGCAACGGCCCGCCGGCGCCGCCTGCGTTGCTGCTGCTGCCGCCACTACCGCCACTACCGCTACTACCGTCACTACCTCCACGGCCGCTGTCGCTTCATTCTTCCTTCTTTTCTCTCTTTCAGCGCTTCTTTATGATGCCAACTTTCTGCAGCTTTTTGCACGACTCAATTACCGAATACATAGTGGCAAATCGACACCGAGTTTCCATCACGCAAAAGTTCGAAAATAGGATGTCCCCTTGCACGTAAATACTTGAGAAAAATGATACGATGCCACGGGAAGAAGTGTTCTTCCGCAGGTAAATGCGCTTGATCACGCAAAATTCTACCCGGCTTTGCTTATTTCGCTGATTTGCAACTCTGCAATTCATTGATACAAGCTCGCGTGGTTCGCGTGGTTCGCTGTTCTGTTTTATGGCTCAAATGGGCTGTTGTCCATGCAATAGAAATGTAAACTACGGTAAAACGCCAGTAAATTGGAACTAATTCCATTTTCTTACGGTGTAAGTTGCATTCCGTTGTAACCTTCCGTGAAAATGTAAAAAGTGCATAAGTTCTGTCTAATCCTGCGTTAAAGGAAGAGAAGAAAACACGAAGCAATTCGATATGCAGTGTAAACTAGATCTCGTTTTAACGTTGCTGTAAAATCTACTATATTGCATCAAAAGGGTCAACCAAAAGAAAAGTGAACAAAATGAAAGAAAATAAAAGAAAATTAGCTTCGATCAATCCGATTTTCAAATGTTGTGATCTACAATCTTGATGAAAAATATGATCGTCACTTAATCCCCCTTTTAGACCCAGCGGTTTGTTTTATTCACAAGAATAAACGCGGCATTAGTTGCCGCGTATAGAGTTTGTATTAGATTCAAATATTTTTCCGCTATATCAGTTTCTTAACGAAATCTCAGACTTTCGGTTGCTTATCTCGGACTAATTTCCATGAAAAATTATGTATGCCAACCATGAAAGTGGAGCATGCTCCAATTGTCCAATGTCTACATATTAACGCGGTTGACACGAAAAGATTATCGAGCTACGAGAACATTATCCCGTGGTTCTGGCATAAACTGCTTTGCAGATAGGTCAATAGAGTTAAGATTCCTATTCGAAGCGCAATAATGTAACGCATGATCTGCTTGCAGAGTAATATTCTACTGGTGAACTCGTGTGGGGGAAGACGATGCCTCGCGTGGATCGAGGTACTTTGTCACCTGGCGCGTCGCCTACTCCTCTTTTGCAAAGAGCGACCACGGAGAAACCTTTTATCGTGCGAGAAATTGATAAGCATATTGAAACCGTGCGTGACTCACGCTTCCGGTAGTAAAGTCAAGCTGCAGACCGGCACAGAGCAGTTTGCGCGACCGTTAGCTCTTTAACCACTTGATACTTCAAATTGAGCTCTCAAAATTACAATAATGTTTTCAGTATTTTTAAATGTTTTCCGGATACAGTGGAAAAATAGCTTGATCAATGTCTTTTCAAAATTCACATCTAATTCGCTTCTAATGCATTTAGAATTCTTTTATTGAATTTAATCGCATCGATAGGATATTTCTGTTTTGCACTAGACTTGGTCTCATTATCTTCGTCACCTTTGCAGTAGAGCAATGTGTTCCATGCTCATGTGGACCGTTCACTTCTATTACGAATTAATCAGCGCTACGACCTTCTACAGAAATTAGCATATAAGATCATCGATAAACTATTGCTTCTTGGAAAACCTAAATACCAGCTGAACCCACGAGCAATCAGGTTTCTGAATAGTTACTGACACTGTTCCTATATAGCATCAATTTAATGCGTTTTCTACCATTTCAATTCATTTCCCTCGGATTCAACTTGCCTCAGATTTCGGACTAAAATGTACCTGTGTCATCGAGAATAATTCATCAATAATATAGTGTATTTTTGAGGTCATCCAACAGTACGATTTCAGCGATTCCAGTTATGCAATAGATTACGATCTGCATAATTCATGATGATAGGATACTCTACGCAAAGAAAGTGATGGCAAGGAAAAATCGTGAACCTCTCATGCATAAACCGATAAAGGGAAGATCGGTGCACAATTAAAAAAGTGGACCGTCCAAAGCAGATAGATCTTGCTGCAACGAATAAATCTCAATGGATCAATGAATCAAATTGATCAGCACCCTCGCCTAAATATGTACTTACGGTACATATTTATACGACTAACAGGCATTTCCTATTAACCCAAACGAGAGAAACGAGAATCGTGCAAACAGGACAAGTAGATAAAATGAAGGTAAGAAGCGCTTAGATCCGAGCACAATGGAGCTCTTTGTTTTATTAGAGCCATCGCACCCAGAGAAATTTTTCCTGCCCGATTTCTACTTTGTACCCACTGCTTTGGAATTCGTCTAGCAGTCTAGCAGCAGTAGTAGGTCAATGCCCGCGAGAGACACTGGCACCGCGGTATTACTACGCGTACTACAGCAAAATAGCTTTTGTTGAGCGATTGGTAAAAGGTCTCCTTGTTAGGAGAAACATTAAAGCGGGGGTTGATTACAAGATTTTTTTATATGACGTAAGACGCATTCGATGCATAACGATCCCCCCCGACGTACAATTTTTTAATTAAAGAAATGCAGTACTTGTGTGTTAACAATCGTGCGTTTTTCAGTACTTGAATTACTATGATTTCGGATCCCTATCGATCGATTTACTGATCACAAGCGTACTGATGCACTGATGCACTGATTCATAAGTAATTGAGATTACGTCGAACAATCAGCGCGATTGAAACAGAAGAGCCAGAAACTCGCAGCAATGTTATTAACAATCGGATTGCTCAAAGCCGGCGACAAGATGGATCCCGATATCTGGCTCTGCCGTGACGTTCACTGCAAACGATATCATGAATAATTCATTATAATTAACTGCTACTGACGCGACGAATTTCATTCGCCGATCTTACTCAACGGGGACCCGTGCGATCGCCACGCTATTTAAATGAAGACAGCCGAAGAAGCAGTTGGCCGGAGCACCGCTCGAGAAACGAGTAGCGAAAACGAGTAACGAAAACGAGCAGCGTAACTCGAGCCAAGAATTGAACTCGGGTTTCGCCCGAATCAGTGACTGACACCCTTCGTCCTTCGTTATCCTTCGATATTTCCGGCAGGTTTTTAAATACGCATCTCTCTGCTGACATCAGTTCTACCGCGCAATTCGGAGTATTTCTGTTAATTCGATTAGTTCGAACGTAAACCTTAATTCGTTTTAATTTAGTGTTAAGACAAGCTTAACACACTCAATTTTCGCGTTTCGTCCAGTTTTAATTTTACTGTCAGCGCATTGTGACAGTTGAGTACAATTTCGAGCAACGATCGTTTTAAATTGTGGTGAATAGAAACTGTCAATGAACACCGGTCCATCAATTTGAGATGTAACAAGGTGTAACTTTGTATAACGAGACTCTCATGATACCCTGAATTCGATAATCAGCAGCATCGACAGCTTTAAATGTAGAAGAGTCAATTGTATCTTTCTCACAAGCACTAGAAATAATAGAGGTATCATTTCCGAAACGTCTTTCCTACTTGAGCATCAGCAACAAATACACTACGCACAAAAATTAAAGGATATTGAAATGAACCCCAGATTTTTAGGTGATTTTCAAAGAGCTGTAACTTTGAGAGAAATGGCCGTAGAGAGATTTCGTATATGGCAAAATGAAGCCTGAAGTTTCTACTTTTTGGAACTGGGGTTGGAATTTTTTTAGTCTGAAGCTCAAAGCTGAAAAAATGAATAACAATCGAAAAATTGCTTGTTACGATAATTTTGGACGAAAATGATAAATTTAAACTTCCGGGGCACTAAGAGAAAAAATCGCCGAGCCAGTAACTTTGAGGGTTTTCTGGGGACACTTTGAGGTTGAAAAATTACCGACGATATCCTTCGTTTATGCGTTATATCCAACGTTATACCAAATTTTCTAAATATCCTTAAATTCGCTAATTTTCAACTCTTTTTCAATCAACATTATCACTTTGAAAATTTTTTTTATCAACAGTCATTAATTGCATGTCATAGAGAATGTTTTACAGTTTTCAAAACCCTGCTTTACTTTTCTGTGCGATCATTAGTTCCCGAGTAATTCATTGTCAAAGTCGAAATTGACTTTTTACTTTGATTGGTGATAACTCAACAACGCATTACCGAAACGTAGCGATATTTATAGTTAAATTGAAGGTAATTAAATGATCTAGAAGACCATTACAATGCAGTTGCGGAAAACATTTTTCCATTCCGTGCACCGTTTCAAAGTCGAGCAAAAATTTTCAAAATTTTTTATCGTTGGCTTCTCGATGTTTACTCAAGAACCGCTAACGCTAAAGAACCCCCAACCCCAGTTCCAAAAAGTAGAAACTTCAGGCTTTATTTTGCCGTATATGAAATCTCTCTACGGCCATTTCTCTCAAAGTTACAGCTCTTTGAGAATCACCTAAAAATCTGGGATTCGTTTCAATATCCTTTAATTTTTGTGCGTAGTGTATCATTAGTTATCTAACTAACTTTGGTTCCAATTCTTCCAATTACTTCTTAACCGCCACGAGGTACAGTATTCGTGAAAGTGAAATTGACACCAGCAACTTTTGCTTACGTGCCTCGCATGTTTTTGCTAGTCAATATTACCGAATTGAATCATTCTAATTAATTATTATGAGACGAGCAAATTCACTGATTTTGTTTGTGCAAATTTCAGGTGAAACATAAACCTGAGGAAGATGTTGAAAAACACTAGCTATTAGTTGACGCGTATCAGTCTTCGTTCAAAAAATTACGTTAGCAAATCGGAACTCTCGAATATGAAAAGGGACTCGGACGTCTGTTAACAATTAACAATCACGATTCACAAGCCAACATTAATAAAGCAAAACTATGGAACACTATAAATTATTCGATAGCTCTTCAAGCTAACCGGCATTAATTATAATACAGCTTGAATAAAACGAATTTCATTTGTTAGATGTTTTAACCGATCGAATAATTGTTTCTCGTATGAGTGGTTTCCTCATTTTGAGATAACTTGTCAACAGTGGTGTCAAGAATAACGGAGAATTCTTAAATAATAAATATCGAAGACTATTTTTCTATGTACTAATATCCGGATGTACTTCCTATCGGGATACCTTCCCACGGGACGTATAAGTATGTACCTTGATGGTGAAACCCACAAACGAAGTGGGTTGCGAACCGACCAACGAAATCGTAATTACACTCTTTTGCGTATTCCCATATTTTTCCCGCGTATCGGGCTAACCGCGTGAAGAAAGGACCGTCTGGAAGGAAGCGCTGCTGACAATACGCGTACCACGAAACAAGGTGGAAAGGGCCGCACTTCCTCCGTGCAGTTTCGTCCGCGTGTGGATGCACATAAATGGCCCGTTCGCTCTCCTGTGCGAATTCGAGCAGGTGCTTCCTCGAAGGATGCACATTTGCGCTAGAGGTTGCCCCGTTCTCCATGTGAGAAAAAAGAAGAACCGTTGCGGTTGTTATTAGAGAAAGAACGGAGAAGAAGAAGAAGGATATGGAGTTGGAGGGTGGAAGAAGGAGAAAGAGAGAGCGAGGGTTAGAGAGTCTGGCCTCGAGCCGTCTCTTCAGCCCCGCAGAGCACGTGTCGCCCTCAAACCCAGAGTAAGGACCATGACTACTATATTCTACAACACTATGCGCGTACTACTACTACTACATGCAACTACTGTATTGGCCCGCACCCTACCTCTTCCCACTTCCTTTCGACCTATCTGTGTATGTATGTACATAGAACCTACCAACCCTGTTCCTGCAACACGTTTAAGTCGGCACCAGATTACCAACCAACCAAAACCCGAAGATTTTAACCAGAGAAATACCGAAAACGTATTCACCCTCTGAGTCACTGGTAAATCTGGTTCTATGGCTCTCGCCCTTCCGAGTACATACATACATACTTATTGGCTGCGGAACTTGTTGCTGCGAACTACCGTGGTAGGGGTCTGAAATTGAATCGTCCTAAATGGGACAAGCGTGTCCGGTATATCATCCACTAGTTTTTGGGGTGGTAATCGATCCAATGGATACGCGACATATGATGTGATATCGGTTGATTACAACGGACGGTATTATCTGTTCGATTTGTCAATTGAATATTTGTTAAATGAGAATCTGAATACTAGGTACCAATTGTTAATGTGCTAATGAAAAGATAACTTGTATTCGTAGTCGCATATAATGCCGGCTTTAATGGGTAAAACGTCAAATGGGATTTCACTTGGGTTAAATTCTCTTAACTGCAGCCCCGAGTTTTGTTTTCTATCTACATAGTTGAGGGCCAAAGGAAGAGAGCAACATCACTCGAAATTTCAATTCCTTATCGAAAGGGAAGCGATGATCCACGTGTGATTAACGGAAAAAGGGGGCTTCGAAGAGTCGGACAATCGCGAAGCAACCAACCGGAGTCCACGACTCAACTGAATGGCATCCCTTAGTGATGCCTGTGTTCATCCCGAAAAATTCTATCAACGGCAAAAAGGGGCAGAAAAGCTATCCAGAGGGATGCAAAGACGCAACAGTCTATTGAAGATTTGACACCCGGTGGAACGAAATGCAATGTCGTTTCCGCGCGTGGAGAGGGGAGAATATCGTTGAAGGGAGCACGTGGCCCTTTCCTTCGATCGTTTCTCGCCGGCGTCAAAGAAGAAAAAGGAACGAAAGGAGCGAAAGGAGCCAAAGGAAAAAGAACCGTAGCCGGCTGTTCGGAGCTCCGACAACCGCTTCCTTATTTTCAAGGTAGCATCTGCCAGTGTCGCTCGGTGCGCACGACCAAATATATTCTCTCTTTCTCGCTCTCCTTCCTTCCCTT
This sequence comes from Trypoxylon attenuatum, assembly GCA_963989405.1. Lineage (NCBI taxonomy): Eukaryota > Metazoa > Arthropoda > Insecta > Hymenoptera > Crabronidae > Trypoxylon > Trypoxylon attenuatum. Next base: position 14,624,656 of record OZ022488.1, read on the forward strand.
GCCCTTTGCCACGGGCATCGGTGCTGCCTTTCTACCGCCTACTACCCCGTACACAGCTGCCCCACATTACCTACGCACACCCTGTGCTCTTTCTCTCCTTTTTCTGTTTCTATTTTTCCCTGAACGCTCTCCTTCTTTCTTTTAATCCACCCTTTGTCCTTCAAACGAGCGTGGAAATTCTTCTCTAGCGATCACCAGTTCTTTGCCTGTCGTGCTGTGCGTATACGTTCGTTCTGGGTAACTTTCAGCCCTGTAATCCCCAGCTCCACGGCAGTGGCTTGCTAGTCTTCCGTTTGTATTTTTATCGCGCGGTTTATTTTTATCTTCTTTCACGGAGGACACTCGAATGTGGTTATCTAGCGATGTTTGCCTGCATTCATCTCGCGTGAATCTTTCTGACAACGTGTCACGCTTCTGTTGAAGTCGTTGAGACTCGGGAGACTGCGTTTCAGGCTGCATTCCTTGTGATTCGCGGATCTTTATTACACTGCGACTACTATTACATAGATTGTCTGGAATTTAAGGTCCAAGGTGGAAACTCACAAGGGAACATACCGAGGTGTTCGCCTCCGATTTGAATGAAACTTTGTAGGCCGATTAATCTCGCAAAAATAAGGGATACATATTTTTTTTAGGTGGATGAAACCACCCTATAAAGTTAGAGGATGAAACTGCTGTCTTGGTAACTATCGCACTTACATCAGTGACAAATCCTAAGTACTAAATATATATTTTTCGGTCTTTTCGTTACATTAGGCATACTTATAAGGAATTTAAACAAGGGCATCGGCTATTAGGTATAGCCGGTAGTTAGTAACCGGTAGCCGGCCACCGATGATCGGCTGTTAGCCGTAACTGTTAATATCAGAGTATTAACATGTGCCTCTTTGAAGACTAAATAATTATGTCATAACTCAGTCCGCATTTCAGCTGATGATATGCATATTATGTCGTAAAGCAATTAGCGAAGTGCTTCGGTTATTAGCAACCACTGCTTCCGAGGCGTAACATCTTTACGTTTGTTCCACGGGACACCATAGTGACAAATGATGTTGTCAGACGATCATTCTACGGGTCCAATTTTAAATAACCCATCCATCTCTCTATTATTACTGCTATTGGCGTGTCGCATCGTTACATCAGAATATTAACGGCCATGAAACCTACTGCCATAGATCTCTACTTCTGTAGACTTCTGAAATCTTTGTCACTGTCAAGCGTAAATGTTTATTTCCGAGGAACCACGAGTTTCTGAAACAATGCGAGCGCGTTAGACTCCGTACGCCGAGGGACGTATAAATAAATTAGTGGGAACCGCGTGTACGTCACTTAAACGATGGTTACGCAAAATGCTAATTAAAATGAAAGTTCGTTACGAACTTACAGTTTTCAGTTAGACTATTATTGGTCTCGGAACCCATTACAGCGCAACTAGTGGGCCGCTGTTTACACAAAACCACGAAAACTCTCGCAGGTACATGAAATCCAATAACGAACTGATATTGACTGATCTCACGATTGAGCTCAATGAAAATAGGTGAAAATAGGTGAAAATAGGTGAAAATCAATGAAAATCAATGAAAATCAATGACAATACATTAACAATACATTGACACAGTTATGACACGCCTGTCAAACCCCTATCACTGGAGGGTAGAAAATTGTTTGTACCAATTGCAACGTAGGGAGAGCGTGTGCCAACTGCCAAGCAAAAACGCAGTGGCGACGTACGTATTTCTCGTCGCATTGTGGCCTTTAAAAACAACGATGAAAAACTTTACCGAAGAAATTCGCCTATTCACTCAGGTTACTTACACAATTTCTCTGCTCTGGTCATTAAATCCTCGCCAGACTCGAGGTTTCTATCCATGTGCATCACCATTGCTGACTTATCCTATTTAATCCCAGTGTAATGCGTCAATGGCACAGTATGTACATAGCGCGCGGATAAGAAAATGAATCGTCACAAAGAGAAGAAATTGCGAAACAGAACAAGTGACCAGGACTAAAGAAGAATAAAGAAGAATAAAGAAGATGAAGACGAACGAAGATGACTTGAAAGTAGTAAGCAGTAAGGCAGAATCGCGACGAGAGGCGATTAGCATTCGTGAAAAAAACGTAGACAGTACGCGCGCACTTTCAGACACGGAGCTCGCGTGAGAGCCACTGAACAGCACGACGCGCCGCACGGCGTGCGTCGTATGCTCGATAACCGGCACGAGCGCGCTAGCACAACCCGCTCTCCCGCTCCCGCTCCCTCTCGTACTCTCTTCCACTTCATTCTCTTTTATCCTTCTCGCTCCTTCCTCAACACTGTAGCTCCCTACGTTCTGTACGGCACGTACGCGCGCCGTCAGGAATTGGCAGCAACGCGAATCTTTGTATCCCACAATTTGCCATTTCGATACTCTATTCGCGGTATGGCTAGTACCGATTTGATTGCTCGACAAATCTACACTCTGGAGTCTGACATTAGCATTGCCCTTAGAATCGCAGCGCAGCGCGGTGCGGTGCGCTGGGTCGGGTCGAGCCGAACCTAGCGCTTCCTAGGCGACGCTGACTGCGACGTACGTAATATCGTACATATACTACTACATATACTGTACATATTAGTTACGTGTATGTATAAAGAATCGAGAGATTTACGTCATTTAGCCAACGTATAGAATTAGGTGGCGTGATTTGCGAGGAAGAATTGAGTGAATCAGCGAAGAAAAAATCAGTAAAATGGAGTGGGTGGATTGCGAAGATTTCAATGCTAGGTGCAGAGAGAAATTTCTCGGCTTTTTACTGTTTTCTCAAAGAAATTGTTACGCTTATGATATATATATCGTGATAGTTACACATCGTTACAGGTACATTGAAGATTTCAAAGTTAAAAAAAGCGTGTCCGTTTCTTATGGCAAATGTTTCGCATTACGACCGAGAATCATGAATATACACTAAAGTAGTTGATTTCGAAATATAAACATAGCAACAAACGACGAGGAACAACTCATTCAAAAACTTTGGCAAAATTATCTGCTATACCTCATAAATACAATTTCAACATTGGATTTGCGAATATATTCCAATTAGCTATTTCCATTCCATATCCATCTTCGGAAAAATCATCTATCGAGTTCAAAACTGTTGAGCATTTACGGGTACATCGAGTAAAAAAAACTTGCGAAATTGTTGTCCTAAGAAAAGAATGATTTGGGCGGGTTTCGCAGGAAACTGACTAAAGTGAAACTGACAAATTCAAATTGTTCCTTTACTGTCACCTTGTAGAACGGAGTGCTTTGAAGACACAACACAAAGATCGACAGGAACTAACAATAAGCAAGCTTCTCGGAAGGAAAAGAGAGCCCGTAGTGGATCGATAATTCACCGGTACTTCCTTCGAGTGCGTAGTACATATGTAGCTGTAGTAGGCGTCCAGCGATCCTGGAATCTTCGATGATTTTCGAACAAGTTCCGTCCACATTCGTCAGACTGTTTAACGAATTTAATCGAATGCATAATGCATGCAACAATTTAGACGCCAAAGAGGACCACTGGTGCTACAATAGTCACTTATATATTCCTGCGATCGCTATCGATCTCAAAATATAGATAGGCACGTACACACAGGTGTGAATCAGTGCAAAAACGCGAATGGATCTTTCTTCAGGGAGGATCCTGTAAATTAACTACGACCCTAATGACAATTTTACGAAAGTCATTCGTAAAGAGACAGAAAAACGTTCGTGTATGCTGGAGCATATTATACACTGTATAACAGTTCTATTAGTTCGAACAGAATATTCCGTAGTTATTGCTATACAAAATCTTCTTGAACGATATGGTTCATCCGAATAAAGAAAAATATAATAACTATGAGTTAGCTGCATTGCGATACTCTAACATAAGACCAAACTCTAAAAGGTACGAAGAGGCTATCCTATCGTTTAGACTTTAGAGTACTTTAGACGATTGAACAAAAAATACGATAAGCACGGTACGTTATCATCGGCATTCCGATATGGGTTTCCGTACGATCGACAAATTTTCTCGCTACTTCGAGCACAAGGAACTTTCACGTGTGCGATCATTCGGAAATTCATAATGTTCTTACGTCAGTGTCGCGATGCCACAATTATAAAGCGGCCTTGGACTTAGTGACTCGATTCGATGATCCCGTAGACACGTGAATATGTAGCAGGGCGAAGGAAGATTGCGATGGACAAACATGGTGATTGACATCGCCTACAGTATTACATGGAAGGCAAAACACAGCTTATTGGAAAGGGAATCGCTAAATTGTCTCCACCATCAGTGGTCAAATATTATGTAATAATACATTTATTATGTATGTATGAACATGAAATCATTCTTCCAAACGTGTGAGAGGATTGGATCTCTAAGAATATATTTAAGTTTATCTGGTTTTGAGACTTTCCCTAGCTTGTTCGTAAGATTTATTTAGTGCAACTAAGGAGTCGAAATCTACTTTTTTGTTTATTTACTCCTGATCAAACAACTATATATTTTTCAATTTTTTCCGTTGATTTGCTGTTTATATAAATGGAAATTAAGGCGAAGCAGTATTTATTTGTTTCTTTGACAACACATGTTTTAATAAATTAATCTCAATTTTATTTCGCTGCGGATTGGACCAACCAAAGATTTTTAATTTTGGAAACTTTTGTTTGTGTGATATGTTTATACTTATGGAATTAAGACGATACCGTGTTTTTCATGCTTCAACTTTTTTCATTGTGCACGTTTAGTTATGCGTTTATAACTGTTACTGTAATTTAAGGCGATGCGTTGATGTTCAAGGCATGGAAAATGTACTTATTTTCATTATTCCGAAGAGGACCACAGATCCGTGGTCGAAACGTCAATTAAATAATAACTGGGTTTCCACCGATCCCAAGAATTGGATTGAAGTAATGGCATATCAAAGTTACGTATAAAACCCGTTGACGCGTATTACGTGTACATGTGTATGTTTTGTGATTTTAAACACTAGCTAGAAGAGAAGAAGGAAAAATTATGAATGCTTGTGTTGTAGATAAGAGAGATTGTCCCCCTACGAATCACTGACATCTGATGCCTATGATGAAAACGATATACACTATTATACACGAAGCTGACGCCACGACCCCGAACCCCTGTCTTTGCGATGCGAGCATCTGGGTATCACACCCCTAATTGAACTTCATCAACAGGCGTCACCGACAATCATCGCTTTTCAAGGTGTACAAGGTATACTGCATACCAATCATGTCTTTTAATGGACAGTGCCGGTCAGTGCCGGTCTATGACAGAGTCGATTCAAACAAGAGAAGTGACCGACTTATTAGAGTTATTAGAGTATCAGAGGAAATTACGTTCGGATGCTACAAATTGTCAAATCACCACCCGTATAAATATAATACAATGATTACCTATTGAATTAACCTATTGGACAGTGAATACCTTTTTGACTTACGACGTAAGGCGTAGGTCGCCAAAAAGATACTCAAATGTGATATGTACTATTGTATATTCAAATACGAAATGTTCTTAATCTACGAAAAAGTTAGTTTTAACTATAGAAAGAGACCCGCGGAAGATTAGTCGAAAGTAATTTAAACTATCATGGAATTTAGTATCGGGATTTTCCATGGTTGTTGGCGCTATGGTCGTAGAAAAGAACGTCACGCGATCATCGAGCAACATAAAAACTGTTCATACTATAGGATTCATTAAAAAGCGTTAAGTTGACTTGGTCGACTTGACCGTTGAATGACGTTTTACCCACTGAGGCAATCTACTCGAGCGATTCATAAACGGATGCGAACTATCACCGTCACCGGTGTCTGATTTGAGTGAAATAAAAAGCACGTGTGACAGTAGTGTAGGCAGAAAGAATGCAACGATGTGGTGGAATCGAATGAAAGATGGATCGCGCGCCGCAGCGTTTGTAACCACCGCTGTGTTTTTGCGAATCCGCGAAACGAGACGATCCTTACAATTAGCTGCGTAACTAACTACCCCTTCGAAACGCAACAACTAGCGGTATACATACTATACGCGTTTAGGAGCGCCTGCTGTCTGCCGTCTACTCGTTACGAGCTCCGGCCTGTCATTCACCAGAAAGAGTAATCGAAAACAGGACTAATACTGAAAAATGTTTCTTCAAATAGACGTTTTCGTGGGACTAACTTTAAAGTTCTTAGACATTGAAGCTAAATTTGATTTCTGACAATAAGATAAATTTCATAGAATTCCAATAAAACTCATAAAATGTTATGTTCGCGTATTATGTATAATGGTCTACGGCTTTCGATTATGTCCTCGTAGGTACCTTATCAATATGAAAATAAATTAACAATAAACTCCTTTGCAAATGTCGTTTCTCATTTTAGAATCTTCCGAATAGGGTCAGATCCTAGGCTGGTATTTAAAGTACATACTGGTTTCTTTTTTCGAGCCAGTTACAAATATTCAATTTTAATCGTTTAAGGGGGTTGTATCGTGTTACGGCTGAATTTTTTCGCTTAATTTGTGAATTTTTTCTAACGAACCATGAAAATACACCATCTTGGAATTTTTACAGTGTATTTATTAACATTTGTACAATCATTTAGAATTTTTTAAAACCAAAATATACATTGGATGCCACGTTACAGCGTTCGAAAGACAAACGTATGAAAACGATGGCTGACACGATTTCGCAAAAACTACCGAACCGATTTTGCTAAAATTTATATGGTACATTCAGTACACTTATAGTTCTCGCCCGAACTAGGATAATTGGGATATCTATCATAGTTTTTTTAGCAAGCCTAGAAGGTCCAAAAAAGTGGAAAAATCGAAATTTAGGCTTTAAAACCGTGCCAATAGTCTAATTTTCAAAATTCTGCAATTGTCCTAGTTCTGGCGATAGCGGCAGGTCTACAGATGAAAATGCAGTTAGAATTTTAAATTTCTGCTGAACACAACAGCTGGAATCGTGTCAGCCTTTCGAACGCTGTAACGTCGATTTCAATGTATATTCTGGATTCAAAAAATTCTAAATGACTGTATAAATATTAATAAATATACTGTACAAATTCTAAGATGGTGTATTTTCATGGTTCGTTAGAAAAAGTTCACAAAATAAGCGGATAAATACAGCCGTGACACGGTACAACCCCCTTAATGTTCAACACTGCGTACGGCGTATTTGAACCTTATCACATCATAGTAGTAAGATTAGAAAGGGCTATGTTATATCGCTGCATGCATGGATATTTTTCAAGTGCAACACGACTTTCTGTATAGTAATTTAGCAGTGTAGTAGCGCTGTTGCAACCGAGGGAGAATTTCGACAAACAAGATGCACAAGGTGCCTCACATATAATACAGTCTGCGGCTCCTTGTCCAACTGCGAAAATGACTAGCTTCCGTTTGGTTTACTGGAATTTGGCGGAACACCAAATTCCTCTTGTGGTGCTACACTGAGTTATTTTAAAATTCGGTTGCCTGGACTTGAAGTAGAAGTCTTTAAGATCAAGGCTTCACTGGGGATTGGACACTGTATCCTACGAAACCGGGACATATGTAAGACGCTATTAGTGCAGCCCTGCTACCCTGCTACAAATATTATATGTACTTATGTCGCGACCCTCGAAACCATGCCTACTCGGGCGCATTTTTCGGGCAATTTTCAAACCTAAACATTTTTCGGCCGTATAGAATGGTCCTTTTTCAGCATTTTTCTTTTATAATTTTCAATCGTCAATGTCTCGTATACAAAGCCGCTACTCGCAAATTACCATACGTTTTTTTCATCATTTCCCGGAGTTTCCCGCTTTAGTGGTGTTCCACCCTGTATAACTCATCAGTTAGCGTTTCCCGTTAGATACAGGGTTTGACAGAATTTTATCAGTTCACTTGCCATTGGGCGAGAATCGTTAGTAATACATATCTGGATTAGTTTAGATATTAGTAAAAATTAGAACCTTATTATTTTTACTTAATAAATTGCTACAGGGTTATTCCTAGAACACAGTTGGACATGATTTACGAGTTGAAAATTTTCCTGCGGATGACGTACTACGTCATAGTAGTTAATCGGTTCCAACCATCAGACTCGCGTGTCTGTTTCGCTCGACCATTCAATGATATTTCTGACGCTCGCAATTCATCAGACAGTGAGAATGCGGCTCCGACAATGTGAGACACCCGGCACCCGGCACCGAGTTCCCAACTACCGTCTACCGTCTACCCGTCTACACTTTTACAGTCTATCGTTTCCCGTCTCTCGTCTCTCGTCTCTCGTCTCTCGTGTTCGGGCTAATGAAAACCTGGAGCTCTGCCGAAACGTTATCAATGCGGATCCAGCCAACGAGGGCTCCGCTCCAAGCGGCAAAAACCCCCGAATTCCGCATTTAATCGAATAAAGTGGAGGATCGACATGGTGCGGAGGAAAAGCGCGCAGCATATGTCTAAATGAACGATCGATATCGTGTATGCATTCGTGGCCGGTTACAGACTAGAATGTTCGCTAAACGCAGTCAAGAGGACTGATACTCGGCAGGAACTTATAATTTCGGAGAAAAATAACGAAATATACGCACCGGTACACCAGAATCTAAATACGTGCGGCAATTTCATACTATTATCGTCATGAAACGCGGGAAGCTGTCAACGGAGAAACAGTGCGAACTGCATTCGGTAGGAATCGAGAAAATTTCTACAGTCTGTGAAAAGATGGAAAGATGGATGGCTGTAAGAGCTGAAGAAAAACGAAAGTTACGAATAATTCTGGCCTGCAACAATGATAATCTAATGATAATGGAATAATAATCGAGGATAGAGGGAGAATTGGAGTAAGGTTAGGCGTATCGTAGGTCGCGCTTGAGAGCACCACGGGTTAACTAGTGTACTACCTACTGTTCGCTCTGGCACGCGCTCCTCGTTTCGCGGTGTACGTCGTAGTACCGGACTTTTGAGAAACTGCGCGTTAAGCTAATCGACGATGAAGACGATGGGGAGGACAACGCGGAGGACGACCACGGCGACGACGTGCGGACGTCGAGGAACGCCACCAGCAACGACACCGTCGCGAGCAGCGAGTACGGTACACTGTTTGACAATGCATGTACGCGCCCAGACATCAGGACGTCTCGACGCGTTCCGTTCGCCGTATTGAGACGTGCAAACACCAACAACAACACTTTACACTGCCTTAGAGCGCAACACCGAATGCGTATTCCTTTCGCGAATGCCGGCACAACACTATCAGGTGAGAGCGGTGCGCGATCTACGCTCTTTGATCGCACCCGTTGACGATGCCGCTGCCACTACCACTGCCTGCTTGCCGTTCCGCCGTGCCACTGCCGCGGTGCTGCCGACCACCAGCTGCCGTTACCTCCACCACCACCACTACTGCAACCACCACCACCACCACCACCACTAGACGAATACCGTCACACTACTGGAGATGCCGAAACCAACACGCCACTACTACTACTACTACTACTGTCTTATAAAGTCCAACTATGTATAATTTTATCATAGTAAAATTAGGAAGAAATTTTAGCCAATGATTTGGTAGAAAACAATATGTAGCTTGTATTAAAGGTGTTTTAAAATGACCATGTATTCGGTCAGAAATGATTTAACGAAGAATTATTTCAATTTTTAAAATTGAATTTGGTTTATAGAACTAATAACAAGGTACATTCTTTGAGCTATAAGGTTGTATGAAATTAACAAGATAATATTTATGACCATAAATAAATATAGACTGGTCTGCATGGTTTCTTCCATCACATCAATGATTGTGGACGTAGATAAGCATTTCATTAATTGTAAATTAATCGGTATGGAAAAGGTCCTAACTGGTTGGGACACCCCGTGCATGAGCATACAATATACCCATACACATGGGTGTGATATGCCGCGCGTGCGCAGCTTAAATGCACTTCGGTGCCGGCTACATGGTTGAGCAGAAGACACAAGATACAAGATACACGACACAGCGTTTATGTAAGAAGTGTATGCATATTGAAAACGCTGGCGTGCTGTCGGCACCACAAACCTTTTCAATAAGTCTCTCATTGTGAATTGTACGATACAGTGCGACATACGTCTAGGCCTCTTTCTCCCTCTCCTCATTATCGCGCCATGGTCAGACCACCCCCTTTTTTATGTTGTTGCCTTGTTTCCTACGTGCCCACGATCTGCACCCTATCTGACGCCCTGCATCATTCTCTCTATTGTCAACAATTCCTTATAGCAGGATTTCTGACACTCGCGGCGGTAATATCTACTTTCTTACTCCGCGCACATTATAATAGCCAAAGCTACTGGTTCCGATGAACGAACCCTTGCGATTTAGGACGTTTACTTGCTAGTAGAGCGAGTCCACGCTCTACGATTCAATACCACTCTACGAAAATAGCATTTTTGGCCTCAACCAATTTCAGACGCATTAAGCAATTATATGCGATCTTGGTTCGGATACTTCTGATTGAAGTATAGGATTAATACTTTGAAACAATAACCAGAAGCGTTGAGATAGTGCAAGTTGCGAGAAACTCACCATGCTGATGCGGCGCAGAGAACGCCGAATGCCTTCGAGGTGACATGTTTGGATGATTCGATTGACTACCCGGAGGCTGCATGGAAGATAATGCTCCCAATGGTGTGTACGATTTGCAAGGCTGCTCCGGCTTCTGCTGCAAGATCAATACAAATTTTTGGATCTAAATTTGGGTCCAAGTTTTTGTTTGGGGAGGAACAATCAGAACATCAGATTCAGAAGAAAAGGCTCTGGTTGTGAAAATTATTTGGAATATAATTCGAAAGAAACCTCACCTGGTCATAAGGTTCGGTAGCAACTGCAGTAGCTGCTGTTTGAGTATGACTGGTCGAACTTATCCTATACTGCATACCGGCAATGCTACAAAACCCTTCATGGTGCGTTGATCGCGTTTGATTAACGTAGACACCTTGAAATCAATCGGTATCGTTAACGTAAAATGGTAAATGTTTACTACCAAGGGAATAACAGAAACCAATAGAATAACAGACCCGTAATCGTGACATCCGTGTCTTGATTCAAAATAACCAGTTTGTTGGAAGGTTTTAGCACCTCGTCCGGATCGGCGCTTTGCCTTGATTTTCTCTTCTCTGCGTCAGAGTCACCCTGTTTCCGCCTTTTAATTATTTCTACTTCCGACTCACTCGAAGAGTCAGAACTGCTTCCATGACGGTTCTTCTCATCCGAATATGAGGCCGCTAAAATGGCAGTTGCATTGAGGCTGGCCATTCGCTTGCAAACTACCATATCCTTCAAGTCCATCACTTCTTCGTTTTTCCTTCTTCGCTTTATAGTTTTCTTCTTAGAGTGTTCCACAATTTTCTCACTCGCCCGTTCAGATTCTTCATCCGAGGAGGATGAAGACGATGAACTCTCCAACATATCCCAATGTTTGCCGCGTAATCCAGGTACATTTCTTAATTTCCTTTTTGGTACAATTTCCTCGGTTTTTGTTTCCACCCGCTTTTCTTTCTCTTTTTCCTTTTCCTTCTCTTTCTCCTTGTCCTTCTCTTTCTCCTTTTCTTTCTCTTTCTTCGGCTGGTCCTCCTTTTCTTCCTTTGCCTTCTTCGGCTTTTCCTTTTCGGGTTTTGGCTTACAAAAACCGCCAAGGTAAACACCACCAGTTTCGTTCTCATACAGACAATGAACCTTTGCTAAAGCATTCAAGGAAGCTACGCGGTGTCGTTTTGGGCCGCTCCAGAAGCCAAAGAGTCTCATCCGACGTGCTCGTTCGTCCGATGGTGAATTCGACCTGTCCTTTTTCTTCATATCTTTTTGCCTATTTTTCTGAATTTCATCATCACTTTCGTCCTCGGACTCGGATAGTGATGCGTTCTCGCTGATATTGTCACCGTTGATTGCTTCGACTTTCAGATCTATCCGAAGTGTGCTTTCTGACTTCAATTCTTCATGATTCACGGATACAATCTCCGTTCTAGGTTCCTCGCCTATTTTCGATTGGTTGTTGGTCTCCTCTGGAGATATCTCCTTAGAAATGAAAAACATTTGATTGGGGCTCTCGTTTTGTACCTTAACGCTTTTTGCACTCTTCTTAGTCGATTTCTTATTGACTTTCAGATTTTTCACAACTTTTTTCACATCCTGCAATTTGGCCTGTGCATTTTCATCTTTGCTAGATTTCTCTGAGCTATTGTCATCCTCAACTTCACACTTAACGTTGCCCGTTTCTTCGTCAGAAATCAATTCCTCTTTGCTTATGAGCTTCTTCATTTCGGTCACTGGTCTCTCCACATCACGAAGATCTGGTTTTTTCTTGGCCAAAACCTTTTCGGACGAGCCTTTGCTTTTTTCTTCTTTCTTGGGCAATACGTTCGCTTTACTTGACTTCTGGGGTGGCTTGCTCTTGGTCGGCTTTCCAAACTTTGGCTTTTTCTCTTGAGTAATCTTCGTTTTACAGGTACTCAACTGTTTCTTTTTTGTTTTCTTCGATACTTCATCCTCTTCGCTTATTGATGTCTCGTCGTCTTTTCCTGATTTGACTAGCTTCATTTTCTTATCGTCCAATCTTTTCACTACTGACACAGAACACTTTTTGGCCAGGACCGTCTTCCTAGACATACTTTTCTTCTGAGGAGCCGATTTTCCTTTGGAATCCTTTTTAGTTTTTATTGGTGGCGCCTTGTTGATCACCGAATCTTTATCCAAAGGTTTTTTCCTATCCACTTTTTTATCCTTAACCGGACAAACTTTGGGGTTCTCCTTGGATTCGAATTTTAATTGTTTGGCTTCTTTTTTCTTTTCTTCTTTGTATCTTTTCTTAGGAGTAAGTCCATAATATTCAGACCTCTGTTCAATTGTATTTTTATCATCTCCTGCATTTGACTCTTTTAGCGCATCGTTTACAGTTTCGTCCTCTAATTTTCCACATTTCTTAATGTTCTTTTCCTCCACTTTATCCGTCTTCCGCTTAGTATCGGCACATTGCTTTTCGGATTTACTTTTCTCCTCGACCTTTGGCAGTTTCTTCTTTTCCAAATTATCTTGCGGAGAATCGTCTCCAATTCCCTTTTCCTCTATCTTCTCGAATTTCTTTTCTTCAGATTTTTCCAACTTCTTATCGGCATCCTTTGAATGTTTCTTCCGTTCTTCCACCTTCTCAGACTTATCTTTCTTTTTGTCTTCTATCTTTTTCTTCTCCTCCACTCGTTTTCTCTCATCAATTTTTTCCGATTTCTTCTTATCGGCGTCCTGCTTCTTCTTGAAATCTTCTGATTTTTCAGACTTTTTAGATTTCTTTTCTTTCTTCGCGTCGGGCATCGTTTTCTCTAATAAAGCACGACGCTTCTTTGTGACCGTTGGTATTTTGGTTGCCTTTTTGGCAACGGCAGCCTTCTTCTGCGGCTTCATCATAATTGTTACTCTCACATTTTTAATGCAATTTTAATACTTTCTTGGGTTAAAGTATATTTCGGATGAATTGTCCAAACTACCTAACTGCCATTGTAAGTTGCGTTGCAGAGGCTGATCTTATGTTTCGGCTGGATCTATCTGGAAGCAATTTGTCTTATATTTTTAAGCTTTTCTAATTCTCACAATATTGTGAGCACATCATTAACGAAATTTACAGTCACGCAAATATCTTTCCGTTCCTCACTGTCCTCACATCTTACGGAAAAAAATGGAAATGCACATGGAAAATCAACTCTTCACTTTTAGGTCCGAATAACTGTCAAGTAGTAGAAAAGAGTCCCGTTAAAAATCGAAATGTCAAACCAACCAACCAACCAACCAAGCGAAACCATGGATTCACTCGTTGCCCGAGAAAAATATAAGGCGAAAATTATGTCGGCGAGGAAAGCGTCTGCCAAAATAGAATTGTAATAAATTTGAGAAGATCGGTCAAATAGGATGGATATAGTGCGCGCACTTTCATCGACTTGTTGACAAGTGGATCCCTTTAAATCTCGCTATAAGTCGCATCGCGTTTCCTCCTGATATTCGCGGGTAGTATTCCAACCCCACAATCTTTTTCAGTTCTTTGCAAGTTCCTTCCTCGACAGGATCATTAATCACTAAACTTCCTTTAAATACCACAGTGGAAGGTATGAATCGCAAGCTATGGGTACTTGAGGAGAAAAACGAGTGCAATGAGCGCGATCGAAAGAGTAACCTGCGGGCTGCGACACCTTTTCAAAAGCATTTGTAGATGGCCACAAGTGGCTGACGTGAGGACGTGAGGACGTGAGACGTGAGACGTGAGATCTGAATATCAGCTATCCCTATGCTGATCGATGAATTTCTGGCTCACAAAATTATGCTGACTCCAATAGGACGATGGTTTATTCCTCAAAATTCATGAGGGTAACTGATTTACAGTCTTATTAGTCGTATTCTCGGCTTTGCCGCAAGAAAATGTACGCGTACTGATGTAGCGTAAGATCGTGTTTACCTCTAACCAACCAGCCCTTTGGTCGCTTGGGCACCACACTCGACCCGCGAACGCTTTTTTAAATGACAAATTAACACTGTTTCTGGCTGGTCGCTCGACGCTCAAGACCGTAGAATCGCGAAATCCGTAATACGAGAGCCAATATACAACCACTGGACCAATGCCTTTTACCCACGAGCGCGAAAACCACTCTCAATTTCCGATTTCTCTTTGGCGAAACGCTTATCTAGCACCACGTCCCTGCCCTTTTACCGTAGCGTAGCCCGTCGGCCATTTTCTTCCTCGCGCTGTTCCCCCACTACTCCCATTACTGGCGGTCCCTTTGCCCCTCGACCCCCGACCAAGCCAACGGCAGCAGCACTAGACCAGACTCAAGCAGACTCACGACCCATCGACAAATATCACCTATGCATGTGTGTGTTTTCCCCTTTCGTTACTACACTGGCGCACGGGCACACCTACCTACCTGTAGCCACACTGAGCCACACTTTACCATCTACCGCGCGCGCGACCACTTTAGCCCATAATCAACTCAGCAGATGGAAGCACGACACAGGTTCCTCGGCTACACTTCCTCCGCATTTCCTTCCGGTCTTTATGAATCTTGTAGACGCGGCGTGTGTGTAACTTCACTACGGCTGATCAAAAGAACTTTGTCACTTTTGGGCTTGCAGAAGCTATTTTCTAATATTTCTTCACATTTTATGTCTTTCTGTCGTTATGGTTTGTTTTTTTATATATACTGGATGATGACACTAGAGCAAATACAGTAAAATCATTTATATTCTAACATATCCCGAATCTAATATTATACATCCATATATCCTAGTGCGTTGTTTGCATTATCTTACAAATTGTTATGGGTGAATTTTACAGACAATAAATATGAACTGTAGCAGGTCTTTCTTTTATTATTTGCAATGTTAATGATTAATAACGTATAATAATAATAATAGTAATAATAATAAATCCAACAACCACTGGTGAAATATTTCTTCAAATGTCGTATTCCGATTGTCCATCAGTCATACTGTGATATCCCAAGTAACATTGCGTGTACAATTTCACCTTCGGAACATTCAGTTTTCGTAGTTGTACGAGCGGGCAAAATAATAAAAGCATTTGCATTTTTGCAACTGAGAAGCTTGCTGCTAGCTTGCACGCCAGTAGTATAAGCTTTAGGGAAAGGACTGTCATCGTTCCATCGTAAAATTGCTCTGGCATATTCAGGACGAGGATCCAATTTATACGACGACGTAAGCTACATTGTACAAAGTAGAAATTAGGTTTTGAAATATTCGTAGGTTTATTAATAATCGTAGAACTACCGAAACGTTTGGGTTATATTTCTTCAAAGTAGGTAACTTCATAGTTGAGCTTGTATATTGTATCGATAAAGAACCGAAATCGCAAAACCTAAAATCTCATTTTCTTCCCCCTTGAAGATACTGACAAATTAAAAATTTGTATTGAATTTGAATTGCGTATTTTTGCGTATACCACATGAATTGTGTACTTTTATGGGATGTACAACTCTTGTTGCAAACTGTTTTTGAAATTTTCAATATTTACTAAGATAAATTGAAAAAAAACATTTTTTCTTGATATTGCGGCGTAAAAAAATATTTTTCGTAGCTACGAAACAACGTATTAGTACAGAGGATGTCAAAATTTGTCAGTATCTACAAAGCGAAAAAAATGAGAGGTGTTTGGCTTTCGTAAGTGCACTCGTCGGTAGTTCTAATAGTAGAAATATTTCGACCTGATCTTCTTACCATTGCCTTTACCATAATTGGTTTTGAAACATCGCCACATAATTTCTTTAGTAGCGGTAAAACGAATAAATGCATCGTGACAGTTGCCGATACAGGATTGCCCGGAAGACACAGTAGGTACTTCTTCTTGCCATTGAACATACAAGTTGCAAATGTCGTTGGTTTGCCCGGTTTCATATTGACGCGACCTGAAATGAAACGCAAGTAAAATGAAGATTAAAGTAGTTTGCGATATATTGGTTGATTATTTCCAACAGACAAAAATAGAAATATAGCAATACCAAAGTGTATGGTAGCTTTGAAATGGTGTTGTAAAACAGGCTTCAACATGTCTCTGTCACCCATGGACACTGATCCTGTCGTTATTAGAACATCTACTTCATTTAAGGCGTGTGTAATTTTCTCGACCATATCATTTTCCCTGGGCAGAAAATACATGAATTGCAGTTTGTGGCATTGTTTGAATTTAGTTTATACTACTTTCGACGAAACATACTGGTCCTGTGCAATTCCCACGTCGACTGCGCGTAAATCGAGACCTTGCTCTTTGAGGACGGATAATAAAGTAATTTTATTACTATCATATACACGCCCAGGTAATAATTCTTCACCGGTTCTTTGCAGTTCGTCTCCAGTAGATAGTACTCCAATTTTCGGGAGCGTAATCACAACTACTTGATTCAAGCCGCAAGCTTCTAGGAGACCGAGTTCAACCGCTCCTAATTTCGTTCCTTGTTTCACGATTAATTCACCCTTGCGAATGTCACAACCAATCGGTCTAAAAAGCAACCACGTATCAAAAGATCATGCCCACTATTCACTCTTATACTTTTCATCGAATTGTGGATGTTGAAAAAAAATATACCTAATATCCTGTCCTTCCTTTACGTCTGCTAAAATTTCAATTGTCTTTTCTTCTTTGTCATCCGAAGAAGATTCCAAAAGTTTTGTATCTTCGACTTGGACCACAGCTGTTGCTCCTATTCTACGAGAGCAATGTTTCGTTACCTGTGCATTATTATGCTATTAAAAATATCAAGAACTTTAAGAAATTACCATCGGGAATTGGTGCTCCAGTGTTGACCCTCATACAGGTACCAGATTGAAGGCGAACTAAAATGTGCTTTGAGCCAAAAATTTAGCTATTATTATGATATTAGTCGTAATAATAAGAATACAAAGTATTACTCACAGAATTTCCAGCTTTGACCCCACCTAATACTTGCCGTCTGCCTTTGCCATCGCTAGCCAGTACCGCATAGCCATCCTTTATGGATGCTCGAAAAGGTGGTAAATCATACTTAGAGTAAACGTCGGAAGCTAAAATTCTTCCATACGCTTCCCATATTGGCACAATTTCGGATGTTTGAGCTTCTACGGATGCACTAATCGTTTTGATTGCTTCTTCCATTAGAATCATGGGATACGCCGATTCTCTAGGACGTGAGGTAATATTCTCAATATGCAGCTGGAAATATTAAGTAAAATAGCTGTTGTTTAAAAAAATCTCACTCTTCTACTTCGCGATATGGCTAAGTAGAACAAATTAAAGCAGATGGAATTCTCAAGGGGAAAACTTACAAAATTCTTACGTTGAACGGTCTGTGAACAAACATCCGAATCGTTTCTATCTTCCATGCATTTGTGTACTTCAGTAACGTTTGACATATTATTTTTTATTAAATCAACCGCATGCGAAATTACAGGGGCAACCGCAGTAAGACATTCGGTTACAGCTTTTGGCGATCCAGGAAGATTGATTATTAGTGTTGCATTTTTAATACCGCACACGGGTCTAAATAAGTGCAATAGTTTATTAATGTGCAAAATGGGACGAGAAAAATGTTATGGATCTAGAATTACCTGGATAACATAGCCATTGGCGTAATTTGTATACTGGACATAAACATGCCAAGAGATATACCAGGAACTTCTTTGTCAATAACTTTCTTTGTAGCTTCTGGCGTAACGTCCCTCTCCGATATACCTGTTCCGCCAGTGGTCAAGATAACGTCAACTTTTCCAGATTCGCTCCAGGATGTTAACTGCTTCTGTATACGACGATAGAAAATATGTGTTTCCATGTTAACTGATAGAGGGATAAAAACAATTTCTCACTACTATTATACCCGTATCGTTGATTCGTCATCTGGTACAATACTTTTAAATTCTACTTGTCCTTTAAGAATTTTTCCAACATCACTGGTATTATCCTGAATAAGGCTTTCCATAGCTTGTGCGCTTTTGTCGATTGCTTGCCCTCTTGATCGACTGTCGCTGACTATAACGTTCGTGTTAAGTAAATAACACGCATTGATTATTATATTAATTATATCGTTCGGTCGATGTCGATAGAAAACATACAGAGGAGTTAAACTTGATTGTCGATTTTTTAAACAGATTTAAAGAACAAACAATGGAAATTGAAATATATTTAACCTGTAGTAACTTATTTAGTTAAAGTTTCCTTCTACTTAAGCAAGTCGATTAAAAATCATCTACGATATTTACGCACCAGTCAATATTGCATATTTTATGTAGCCCATGTTATAAGGGAATAATTTCGAATGTTGATGGATTGAGAAAGATGTCGAATATGTCTTGTATAAAACTGTGTAAAACTGTATAAAACTGCATAAAACTGCCGGTCACTGCTGATACCCCGTGATAGCTGGTGATGGTTTTGCATGATAGGGCGGTGAAGGGGGGGGGGGGGGGGGGGGGGCAGCCCTATTAGGCATAAATCTTTTCTTTTACTTGGTGCTCGTAAAGCTTACATAATATTTGATTTCAATACTCGAAAATATGTAAAAAATGGATTCTATAGCTTCCGAATTTGTATAACGAATGAGTAATTACATAATTGTTCCTCCTAATGAATTCTTCTATTTATTTTTGCTAAAACACATAATACAAATTGTATATAATTGTATATTATTGCTAAATGGTAGTGGAAACCAAATGCTGTATTTTGTATTATCATTATGAAAATCGTGGATATTTTAAAGGGTAGGAATACACATTAATGATTAACGATCTTATTTATTTCCCATAGTACTTTCAAAAACCTTGGATAATAACAACAGAAATAAAAGAGCATTTGATGGTTGTTCAGGACGAGAAAGTGCTAGTGCAAATCGCCTATCTTTCTCGATCATTAGTACTTCAAGGAAGGAATGCAAAAAACAGGAAGCAGTGAATGAACTTTGAAGTCCTCGAATGGAAGATATAGAGTTGAAGCGTCAGTAGTCAACCAGGCCCCTAAAGTTAGAGAAAAATAGAAATATGTTAAAAACGTTATTATGAAAATGCTACAGTATAGATTCGAATACAATTGTTGGATAAAAAAAAATATTGAACCTAAGTTATTCGTATAATTTACACTATTGTTGCCATTAAGGCGGTAGAGCAGCCACGCGGCTCTTTAAGAGTTTTTGATCGACAAAATTTACGCGTTTTTCATTATTGCTGAAAGCAAGGTGAAGCCTGATTGTGAGTTCATAAATGTTGCGTACATAAAATGTACAATGTATGTATTAGCTCCGATCGAATTCAGTCTAACTGAATTTCATGCATTTTGTTCTGTTTGTTATCGACCAAACGCTAGCTATAGCTTCATTTTCTGGAACCTGGATTCGCGCATTTCCACATTTCTTCCTAATAAAACATTATTCTGAATTGGGAAAGGGATTGTTCGATCCCTCGAACGAGAAGACTCAAATACAGCGGGATTCTCATAACTAGTTTGGAAATTTTATGTATATTCGATCAAAAAAGTGTTATAAGTATCGGGTACATATATAATACATTTCTTACTGACCAAGGGGACATTTATTTTACTTTTTGATTGACTATACATAGGATTTCCAAACCAGTTATGAGAATCTCGCTATACGTGAGTCTTCTCTTTCGAATGAGTCCATTTCCAGGCTAAATTATTGTTTTATAAGGATGAAAAGTGCGAGATGCTTTTTCTAGTGCGCGCGACAGTCTACCTCTACCGCCTTAAACATTTGTGTCAATATACAATACTTATAGAGCACTCTTATAGAGTATAAACCACAGAGCTTTACCGATTGTTACGTGGACTCGCACAGCGTATCGGAGAATCTCGGTAACGTCTGCGTGATTCAATACGGCATCTATCTCGATCGATTCGCCTTTCTCGTTCTCGTTCCTTTTCCCGTTCCCGCTCCCGTTCCCTTCTCGTCGTTCCCGTTCCCGTTCCCGTTCCCGTTCCCGTTCCCGTTCCCGCTCCCGCTCTCGTTCACGTTCACGATCGCGTTCACGATCGCGTTCTCGATCACGTTCTCGATCACGATCCAAATCAAAATCTCGTATATCTCGATCTCTTCTCTCGCGTCGTAAGCCATGATGTCGCGGACTGCGTCCTGGACTTGGCGTTCGCGACATAGTCGAACGAGAGTCTGAGCTGTGTTCCTCATAACGATGTCGTCGTTCCCTTTGTCTGAAATTCATTTGCAATAATTGACTAAAAAGGTATATGGAGCAGCTCAATGTACATATTATTGAGGTGTGGCACACACTTTCGGCGAAGCTTTAGAGACATTTCTCGGATTTCGTCCTCCCTGTCTTGTCGTTGTTGCTCCATCTTTTCGATCCTTAATTGTTCAGCTTTCTTGTCCGCTTTGTCTATTGAAAGGCATTTCAATAACTTGACTGGGAAAATAATGAAAGCAAATTTGTAACGCATCGTTTTACTTACACTGCCTATTGAGCAAAGCTTGCATTTTCTTCTTAAGGCGCTCCTGAGGTGTTATTTTCGAGAACTGAAAAATATATTTCTTACAAATCTATTTCACGATGGGGATAACTTTTCAAAATAAATGAAACATCAAATACAAGCGGCACGAAGTCTTCCTTGGCAATAACTTCGAAAAGATGGATTACACCGCGAAACCGACGAGGATATGATTGTGTCATGATGATGTACCTGGGTACTGTAATAGCTACTGTGCATATTTCTTTGAAAACTTGATTGATCTCTAATATTTACGTCAATTTGACTGTTCCTTACTGAAACCTTTATCATCGGCATTTGTAACTAAATGAAATTGAGACAAACGAGTGCGAAGCGAAGATATAAATATAAAAAAAAAGAATACAGGTTGCATTAAGACACGGCGCTCAACAGAATAAAACAAGCAGAAGCACTTGTCGTGGCTTTTCGCTGAGCAGTAGTTAGATTATGGCAAGTACGTTCTGTCTTTATTCTCTGTGCTTTAAGTGACTAATAAAGTGTTACGGTTCTTACTGACTTTGTGTCCGCCACCAGAATTTGTACTTAACCCTGCTTTTGGCTTGATCCTAGAACATATCGATATAATCATATTAAGCCGCTAAATTTTCTCCTGGAACATGACAGTGTATAGTGAATAACATTAAAAATTTAGGAAGCAGAAAAAATCTTACATGCTTGTATTAATCAGTGGTAGCTTCAATGACGCGCTATTACCAGTTTTCTCATCCGTATCCGACAGTTCCAATTCCAAACTAGACGACTTTCCACGGCGACCATAATACCTAATATGGAAATAGAAAAATATGTACATGTAGAATTATCTACGCCGTCTACGGTAAACACGTAGACATTATGGACACATTAAGTACAAGCACTTGAATAATGAGATGTACTTTGGGCTGCCCATCCTTGAATATGAGCGATTCCATGCCAAGTGATCACACTCGATTCACATTTGGTAAAATGGTACTAAATCGTGATAAAATATGAATATTCTATACAAATATTATATAATATACGAACATTCATATTTTATAACTATTTAATACCATTTAACAACATAGAGTAATTAAATGTTTAATTAAATAATGGTACGTCTATTACGTTTAGAGTTATAAATTTTCAAAAAAATGTTGATCCAAAACTTTTCACTCAAATAACTTAAAAACTATTAATGTTACCGAGCAACGGAAAAGTGCATTTTACAGTGCTAGATGAGGGTTGCAAACTTACGAAGGTTAAAAAAAATCTGATAATGAGTATACACCTAATGTATATGTACCTTGGCAGCGCAGAGGCTTTATTCTCCACACTACGGGATCGCTTACAGCTGGATTTACTTCTTGACCTTGATCTTGATCGTGTTGGCGTCTTTGACTCCGAACGTGATTTTGTTCTCGACTTTGAGGGCGTATAACGTCTTCTACGGTAGCTATCCGTAGAGTCACTTCTGTTCCGTAGTTTTGATCTGGACCTTGACCTTGACCTCGATCTTGATCTCGACCTCGACCGGGATACGCTACTTGACGACGTACTCCTCGAGCGTTTGGGTCGCGAACGGGATCTGGACCTCGATCTGGTCCGTGAATACGTTCGAGAACGTGATCTACTGGTACTTCGATATCGAGACCGAGAATCGCTCCGGGTTCGGGATTGTCTCGAACGGCTTCTTGTTCTTGATCTTCCAATTCTTCTCGGTCTGGAACGCGGTCCCCTAGATCTAGAACCATTGGAACTTGTAATAAATACGCCATGGACAATCTTCGATTACACTACGATTACCATAGTATTATAGCTTGAACATACCTTATTCGTAAGGGACTGTGTTTTCTTTCGCGATTCCTATAAGATTTGGTTCTACTCACGGACCGTGAACAACTTTTCGATCTGGACCGTGAAAGTTTCCTACTAATGACTCTTTCATTGAATGCTGGACTTTCGGACCTACGTCGCCGAAGATGTGAATAATTGACCTTCTTCGAATTGGAAGAGGATACATGAGGCGAGTTTCCATGCGTCTCTTCTTCACCCCCGAAGCTTGTAATATAAGTAATTTGGCCAGTATTTACTGGCGAGGCAGTCCTCGAACGAGACTTTGAAGAAGATTTTCTATAGGGATTATACTCGGGACTCTCTCTTGCCGCATAACTGAAATAGAGAATATGTCAGAAATATGTTAATTTTCTTTCTGTTCTTCGTTCAATCACTATACGAATCATAAAACTATTGACACTTACCTTGGCGGACTCATGACACGACCGATCATTTTTTTTTCTCTAAATGCTCGGCGCTCTCTTCGGGATCGTCTACCCTGTAGAATTATGCTCGTTTATATAGACATATTTGAAAAATTTTTTTAAAGCAAAACGCACCGAATACATAGCCTTCTCTTCCTCTTGCTTGCGTGCCTGTCTTAATGTTTCAGCTTCTTCAAAATCTTGTGTCAGAAAACTGAAATAATCTGCTCCCAATAATCCATACTTTTGAGCCACTAGATTCATTTCGTGCGCTTGCGATGGTTCAATTTGTGAAACATCGACACATATATCTGGAGCATAGAGTACATAGGACATTTTAAATTTAATATTTAATCAGTACCGTATGCTGCGTTCATGGTACAAGTTCAATACATTAATTATAATATTGTTAGACATACCCAAATCGATGTCACTGTCTTCCTCGTCTCCCTTCTCCTCGGTCGTCACATTATCTAATGGTTTCACATTGTCGGGAATGGGTTCATCCGTTTCGTAATTATAACCGATCGCAGCATTGTTGCAAGACTTCTTTTTATCTTTTGCAGCATCTGGTTTTGTCGACGAACCAAACTGTTCTTCCACGTAAATTTGGTGTAGAAATTTTTCTTCAGTTACTAGACACACAAGAGGAAAAAATAATCTTTTTAAACCTGAAATATACCGTTCAGTCGTACAACGATATTACCTGCTAGAAATTCATTCTGGACAATTATACGGTAACGCTCATAGTTGATATGTCTATCTTCACTACTCAATGCAATGTCAACGTCAATAGAGTCTTGTGCTTCGGGTATCCAATCGAGATGGGCACGGACATCAAACCGATCAATCAGATTGTCTTCGTTTCCTTGCCATGGCATCCTATTTCAGTAATATACATCCGTAATAACTGGTTCGTATTGGATTAGGATAGGTCTTTCTTAATAAGCCATTTGGAAATAAGTTATGCATTCGCATGATTTGCCATGCTTCTGATTCTTCTGTAGTATATTCAATTCTATTGCTCCTACTGCTTCTACTCAGTTGCTTTTACATACATGTTAGCAGGACTGTCTCCAGCTGCCGCGATAGCTGGATCCAAATGTATTTTACATGGCCTTCCATGAAGTTGCAAAAATTGTGTTGGATCTGATTTCTAAAAATAAATTCTAATTTTGAAGTAGGATTACAACAAATTATTCGTACAATCACATTTCTCTTATAGCATGCAAGTTTTTGGAGTAGCTGGAGAGTTTTTTTTTATGTGTATCGCATACTCTGTACAAGTATAACATTGAAGGTTAAGATATTATAAGAACTGTTTCCAATGTGCAAGAACAGTTTTCCACATCGAAATTAGACGGACTAAAACAGCAGTAGTGTCCTTACAATTTTTTCATAATAGTCCCGTCGACGTTCAGCTCGGCGACGATAGTCTACTAACATCCCCCGAATTTTTTTCTCCTGCTTTCGTGCTTCATGCCACATTCTACCGCCTGTTTTCTTGATCGAAAAACTCATGGTACACAGCAACACGACACTCAATCGCTAGAGCAACAGGAGAACTTCCATGTATTCAGCGATTTCATACGAAAATGCAGGCTCTATTAATTGACACGCTCGTCTCTACCTGCCTCGGCCTCTATGTTTACCCCTGTCTACTGCTGTCTACCAGTATAACATTGTCCAACACCAGGGGCCGTATTCGCCAGCATTCACAGTCGTGGCTATAATTGTCAGTCGAAGTTTTAAGTCAATCTTTATGATGTTCGTCTTTTTCGACTAACATAAGTTATCCCCGTATTCATAAGTCACAGACGTGACTTATGTGTTGCGTATCGATACCTCTCGTCCAACTTGAATTTAGCTGACTCACATACGATAGTTCGATTCATCTTCGAGTAAGAAATACATAGATGGGGAATCAAACGTGAGAGCGAATTCTAATGACCCAGATAGCCAGGTGGCGTGAATGTGATATTGTGGTGAGGCGCCACGTGACATGACAGATATCGAATTCTGTGTCTCAACGATTACGGGACTGTCAAATCACGTCGTTGAGTCACGCGATAGCATGAGCGTGACATCGCACCGTGATATAAGGGTGACATGACGGCACAGCCCTGTGGTGCTACGCGGTGGCAGGGACGTGATGCCACAAAATCGCAGTATGCATTTAATCCCATACCCGTAAAAGAAAATTAAATTAAATTAGACTCGCGGATATTTGTTAACATGTATTTATTTTTTAATATTACATTTCATATATACACAATAAAATTCATGTTAAAAATATGTGTTTGTCGCCTATGTCTTCGTCGTCCAACTGATGTCCTGCTTCTAATTTTCTTCCCCTCGCCATGAGTCGGTGAACCATATACATGAAACAAAAATTAGACAATGTGAATTACAATTAGAAAGTCAGAATTTATCTTAGAAAATAATGGAAAGAATAGGAAAAGGAAACCAGATAAAATACATTATAATTGAAAGAATATGAAAAGAAAAGCAGATGAAAGCACTATTGTCAATGTGAATAAAGTATGAGCGTTGTAGAGTTTCAAATAGGAAAGAAATCTTTACGTACCTTAACTTATTTTTCAATTTCGTTGATTCAGGAGCACCTTGGATTCCAGGGATTGGGTGCCACTTTAACATCTGTAACAAAACATCCATGTGAATCATACATATAATATAGGTTACTTAGATTTTATATACCTTTTTATTTGTTATTTTTTGACGCATAAAAAAATGTACTGTTCAAAATGAGATTACATATCAAAAAATCATGTCATCGTTTCCTTACCTTTTCCTTTCACCCATTCTACTTCCAACTTTGATTTTCATAAATAATAACATTATATAATTGAGATTGAAAGATGTTAGCCGTCACCAATAACCTAGAATTATAATTCTACGCATGTCGAAGAGATCTCTTGACAGGTCATCGGGTTGCATATCTGTGACACGAGTCCGTGCAACGTGCCTCGGAGGCTATGTACCTGTCATGTCACACCACATGTCACCGCGTGGAAAAAAGTGGCTCACTCGATTGGCTATCTGTAATGTCACCGGGTGGAAATCTGTGACTCGAGCCAGTGTAACACCCAAGTGCCTCGACAGTGATGTGCTGGTGGTATCACACCGCATGTCACCACGTGGAAAAAAGTGGCACCGCCACACTTGGCTATCTGGGGAAAAACCAAATACAATAGGACGGAATAAAATAGAAGTCGAGAAACGTCAAGATTAAAATCTTAAATTACGGGCTGTAGGACCATGGGCAATGACACAAACAAATGGGTAAAGACTTGACGACATTCCGACCCCAATAAAACGAATAGCCAACATGTGCAAAACTTTATGGTGAGCGCGAAATCCAGAAGTAATAGCTGGACTTTTCAATTACCGAGAGCCTCTTGCCCATGGCTCTGCTGACCACGCGGGGCCTACCCGGGATTTTCCCAGGTATTCCCCCCTAAACCAAGCGAGGCGAGCGCGCGCTAGCGTCTCTTTCCAGTGTCGCGGAATCGCAACGTTTTAACATGATGTTAACACGTAATTACGTCAAGTCGTCAACGTAACGCTTGTTTAAACGCGTATCATAGCCCGCGACTTTATTGATCACTGTGAATGCAGATTAACTTCGCGAAATTAGAAAGCGCGCATAATATAATATGAATCGAAGCAATGTACACCAAATGTAGAGTTTCATGAATAGGTATTGAAGTCTTGAATTATTTAGAGTCCAGTTAACATGTGGTTAATTGCCAGGACGTGCCTAAATTGAGGTTGTAGGATTTGTGAAATTGTTAAAAGTATTTAGAATGATAGAAGGCTTCCGAAAGCACCCCAGGAGGTTACGCAAATACTTGAGAAAAGGTAATAAAGTAGTTCGAAAGATAGCGAAGAGACACTTAGGCCCGCATTCACAGTCGTGGCAGAGCCAGGAGCTCAAGCCTGACCTCTGGGAGCCGGAATATTTGAGCTGAGCCGCGCCGTATTCACAGTCGTGGCTCAAGCCTGGATCGACGGAGCAAACGGCGTTCTGAAGCTGAGCCATTTACTGCGAGCGTGTGTGTGTGATGTAGAAGACTTCGGGTGCTGTCGGGATAGTGTCAGACGTATCGACCAATTAAATCAGAGGTTACAACGGACGAGGCTCTCTATCGTTCCCGCTTTCTCCTCAAATTCAAATATGTGTGTTAAGATTCGGCATTGTCAAAGCGTGATCGGCAGAATTAAATCTAGAACTAGCTTAATTGGAACAGGAAGGAAATAAAAAACCTTCTTCAATTTAGACAATAAACAGTTTTATTAAAAGATTACAGTTTTATTACAATATTACAGTTTTATTTCCATTCCTCGCTTGAGGCAGGAGCATCTCCTCCAAATTCCAAACGTCCATCTACGGCTGTCCATCTTCTAATGTGGATGGCATTATATCTGAAATAGAATTAGAATTACAAATAGAATTCGTCTTCACAAAATTAGGACAGAGATTAATGGAGAAAAAATACATACGCTTTATGATCCTCAGATGCAGGATTGGCGTCACCAAAAATGAAAGTGCTGGAAACTCAGCATCTCCCATCAGCACCCCGTCCAATTCATGTTCTAATTGTAAAAGTTCTAAGATTTGAAATTCTGAAGACCAAAAAAGAAATACAAATTAAAAGTTGAATTGGGTACAAATCAGTATACAAAACATAACCTTCAACTACTTACTGTATTCCTGGTTGATCCCGAAATTTGAAGATAGACCGTTGGACACTGGAAATGGCTAAAAATGGCTAAAAACTGGACACTGGACACTGGACACTACACGCTGATTGTTAAACGCTGAAAACTGGACACTGGACACTAACCACTACAGACTGGACGTCAGACATTCGACGCGGGACGTTCAAAAATTTGCTCAAGCCACCGTTTTGGCTGACTTCGGGAATCCACCCCCTCTCCAGCAAAAAATCCGGCTCAATCCTGGCTCGCTCGACTCTGAATACGGCCGCAAATAAGTCGGATTCCGTGAGCAAGAGCTTGAGCCGATGACGTCACAGGCGACTTATTTGACGACTGTGAATACGCGCGGCGCTCAAGTCATCATTTCTGGCTCTGGCTCGGCTCAATTTCGGCTCAGCCACGACTGTGAATACGGGCCTTAGTCCCTTCAATGTTGAGCAGATCGCACTCGAGACTGGAAAACTCCAACAATAGAGCCCTGTCGTAAATTAGTTTCAAATCGAGACCTTCTCAAGTGTCTGCTGACCGCGTGGGTTCGCTTGGGCCTTAGCGCTTCCCCCCTCCAAGCGGCCCACCGTGAAACTTTGCGCGCCAACGCCTCGAAGCTGAAGCGACCCACATCCGAGGACGCCCGAAGTCCTCCGCTAACCAGGGGCCTTCTTGCATCCCTACCCCGACGCTGCCACGAGGAGGATGACGTCACGGAGTGCGAGTCCCGAGGGCTCCAGCGGAACAACTTTGTGAACTTTTGCGGACTTCGCTTTTGAACTCGCATAGCAAACATCCAAGCTGTCTTGTTCTAACTTTGTACAAAGAAGGGGTTTCCCAATAAAACCAGCAATTTCAGTTCGTTTTTTCTTCAAATTCAGTTTATTTATTTCAATTCAAAACACTGTTGCGATTACCGAGCGTTTGAAGTTGGTCCTGAAAAGGACCAGTGGGAAAGGTTGCCCGTGGAGCGCTGAGCACTCTGCTCGACGATCGCGGGCGGTTCAAAATGAAAGTTCGACACCGAATTAAGTTGATAAAAACGAAGTATATTCACTGTGAATGTTTTGTTGTACAGAAGGTAATCGCTCGAGCAAGTCGACAAGACCAAGTGAGTGTTATCTCCGCGGCGAAAAGTTCTGGAGGCCCAATGCCTCCCACTCCGCCTGGTCCTCCTCCTCGTGGCGTCGTTGGGGTAGGGGCCCAATGGGGGCCCGGCTGGGCGTTGGTTGGCTGCTCCGGGGGCGATGTTTTCGCTTTTGGTGGGTAGCGCGCGCCGAGGCTTCGCGTGCTCGGCGCTGGGTCGGTCCGCGTGGAGAGGGGACGCGGGAAGGCCCAAGCGGCCCCATGTGGTCAGCAGGCTCGGCGAAGACTCCAAAACTCAAGACTACTTTATGACTTAGGCCCTATTGTTCAACCTTCTTATTTCAAGAGGAAGTGGCCTGTTTAGTAACGAAGAGACAAAGTGTCTCTTCGTTGCTTTTTCTATTTGTACTTTTACTGCCTTTTGCCAGATGCCTGCTTACCCCCTGGGTACGCTTTCTCGGAACCTTTTGCCTTGAAAATAGTTAAACAATCCCTAATACCCTACAGCCTCTATTGTTAGGCACGTCCTGGCAGTTAGCCACATCCTGATTTGACTTTAAGTATTTCTAAGATACAAAAGCTATTGACTCTAATTTCTTGGTGTACCGTTACTATCGCAATCGCTATAACTGATTTATATTTCGCGGCTGTAGTTTAATTCGCGGTGGCTTTATCGCGGGCTTGCTTGGCGACACAAGCGGCGTTGCGATCACAGCGTAACGTAACAACACCAAACCAATCGCGATCGTGAGCAGAGCGCGTCGCGCTCCACGGGCAACGATCCCACCGCCTGTTGCGGAATCGCAACGTTCGCTCACCGATTATGCAACCTCTAGATGCACAACTTGATTTTTATTCCATATTCATACTCGCTGATAACTTCACGCGTCGCGTTCGCGAGCCGCGGAATAGGACCAGCTTAATAACGCGCGGAAATCAAATACAATAGGTGCAATTCGGGAAATACGCGTAGGTATCGCGAAATAAGACTCTCGAAAACAAGGTTTTGTTACTAACGATGAATAGGACCGGATTATCTTTTCGTAAATTGCTTGTACGTGACTTAGAGAAGTTTAGGACAATCGCGTACCCTTATATTGTAAAGGTTAAGAAAAGTATACTATGGGATCCAAGCAGCATTACGGTAAAAGCCAATAACCTAAAGCTAAATTAAACAGATTACCTTGCAACCTTTCCGAGAAACTTAGAAAATGCTAACAATGCCACTAAGCCATAAAATAATTGATTGCTTTTACCGGAGGGCTTTCGCGTACCCCCTCCCCAACGTTAGAGCAGTTTAGGCGGGCGAGCTTACGGAGATGCGCGCGTCACCGGAAGACACCGCACTAACCTGGAAACATCGGACCAGCGGCCACCCCATTGGCTCACCACCCCGAGGCTGAACGCGTGGAGGAGGACCACCCCCACGCTCGAGGAAAACAGGAGTGGGAGACTTGAAGCCCAGAGCGCTGGGCCCGCAAAAATACTTATCACTTCGATTTCGGACTCCGAGTTGAAACCTTGTAATAGCTTGAGCAAATTCTGTAGACTTTATTACAATATAACCATCTTTTATCAGTGATTCTCGTGAACATCTCTTCTTTTCGATCAATCTCCTTTGCGAGTGAACCAGGCTGCAGAGACCACAATTCGCGCACATTTCACCGCACCGACTCGCGCAACACGCCCACAACGGCCAACGGCCGTTTCAGGACTACATTCAAGGAACCAACCGCTTGACTCGCAACAATGATATTAAATTATATAGACTCGCGACTCGCATCGGAAACACACCGCGAATAACTTCACAGGCCTCGCGCTTTAGAATCGCGAAATTTAATCACAATAGATACCCCAGAAACGAACTCAATTTAATTAAAGCGAGGAATGTCGCGAACGGAAACGCGTACAATAGCCTTTGTATTCGAGCCTCGAAGTAACTTAGAGATAGCTTAGCTAAATTGCTCGTACGTGCCTTACGAGAAATTAGCAATAAATTCAAGTAGATGTTTTGGCCAGAGGCCTTGTGACCACATGGGCCTGCTTGGGCCTTCCGCACCCCCCACCGTAGGGTTGACAGAGTTTAGGCGGGCGATCTCCCAAAAAGCGTGCGCAACCGGAAGACTATCACCCAACCTGAGGACATCGGCTCACCAACTACCCGAGGACGCTGATTGGGCATCCCACCAGAGAGGACTGCGGAGGAGGAGGTCCAACCCCCACGCGGAAGAGAAAAAGGAAGGGAAAATGACTGACAAGGGAACCTCCCGAGGTGTCGCTAACTATGAAACTTTTTCCAAAGAAATATTCTTGTATGTGCGATAGTTACCGAGATAGCCTTTTGATGCTCCAAATTTGGAGGGTGGTTTCACCGCCCAAAAATGAAATTTAGCCGTTAAAAAAAAAATACGTATCTCTTATTTTTACGAGCTTAATCAGCCTACAAAGTTTAATTGAAATCGGAGGCCGACACCTCGGGAGGTTCCCTTGTGAGAAGCGCTCAGAGAAAATTTTTGCAAACACTTATATTTTGAACGTCGTTCTTAATACATCAAATTTTACCAGAGCTCTCGAGTGAAATTCTTTATTTTGCGACCTTTCATTCGTTAAAGTACAATTTCGCCTTCAAATCCGCTCGGAACTTATCAGGACTGAATCGCGATTAAACTCCCCGCGCAAGTTTCGCGACACTATCAGGGAACATTTTTCGTAAAGAAAGTAGCTAAATGCAAGAGAAAGAATATGGGAGCAGGTAGCCGGCGCTCATCGAAGGTTAATATCGGTGTGACTAATACTAATCCGAATCGCAAAGTTTTTTATTTGTAAATTTCTATTCATGAAAATTATACTGTCATACTATTGAGCTTTTGCTGATTAAAATGATACCAAACACTACGTAAAATGTTGAAATACGCCGTGGCAAATATTGAAGCAAAAAGTACGAATAATTTGGTCTCATGCATCAGCTGTTGGGTCTTCGCCGCAGAAGACGGGCCCCCTCACTCCCCTCTCACCCGATACAGTATAAGAAAGAAAATGCGACATTTTGGCTTCAATACGGGGCCCTTTTCATTCTGGCGAATAATAATAATCAAGATCAGCAAGTCATCTAGTATAGATCGATATCAAGTGCATCGATATGTTACGAACCATTTTTCCGATAAATTCTTGTCATTCCGATATGATAAGAAAATCCGATTTCGATACGGTAAACTAAAATCGTATCGCTAATCACTTAGACTGGTAAAAAATATTGATTTTTTGAATTTTGGTTTGGTTCGATTGCATTGGACGAATACTCTTGACGCGTGCTGCCGTCACATTTCTCGATTGTAGGTATGCAGGCAATGATAGACAAGGAATATATCGCGAAAACTATTTGGCTACAAAGTTCGAAGTAGTAATAGACAAGGACATAAGTGGGATTCTAAAGGTAGACAAGAAGACAAATAGGCGAGAGAGATCCGAGCGATAGACAAGAAGAGAATTCGGGCCGTAGACAAGGACGCAAATAGTGAACATAGGTACAGACATTGGACGGGGACAGGCGTCAAAACTCGAGAGGTAGACAATGAGAGAAGTATGAATAGGCGATTGAGGTCCAAGTTTCAGAGAAGAGGGAGGGGACTGCCGAAAGTAGAGACATCTCTTGATGCCAAGGAAAAACTAAAATCAAAGGTCGAGACATCTGTTGATGCCAGGGAAAAGCTATGATCGAAGGTCGAGTCATCTGCTAATGCCAGGGGAAAGCTAGAAGCGAAGGTCGAGACATCTGTTGACACCACGAGAAAATAGAGAAAAGGCGAATCTTTTTGTCAAAAAATTATTTTCTAAAATCGATATATTGCAAACCAGCGCACGGATCCGTTCCGTGCTGGTCTTAATCGACTCGGAAAAATTCAATCTTTCGATTAGTGTCAGTAGTTTCTTCCATAGATCGGTTTCAAGAGAGATATTAAGGAAGCAAATCTGGGTATAGGGAAAAATACATGGGGCTTCGTTCTCCATCCGGTAAATAGTCCTGGCCACTCGCTCGCGTTCGGTGCGCCTTGCTTCCTCTGCTTCTACTTGACGCGAGACGCGCCCGCGTCTCCTGATAAACCGAAGCGATGTACACCAAATGTAGAGTTTCATGAATAGGTATTGTAGTTTTGAGTTATTTAGAGTCCAGCTAACATGTGGTTAATTGCCAGGACGTGCCTAAAATTGAGGACCGAGGATTTGTAAATTGTTAAATGTAGCCACAAGAATGGAAGGGTTACTTCAAAATGCAATGACTTCCGGCAGAGAAATCAAGACGACTCGATTTTTTTAGTTTTAAAGAGGAAGACTCACGCTTTCTTTTGCCGTTTATAGAATTACTCAAAAAAAATTTTCTCAGTCCATAGGCGTTGTTGAATTTAGCTAATTTCGACATGTCAAACATGCCCTTAGTTTTAAAGGATTGTAGCAGCAGGTATGCATCGAATTTGAATTTCAAATACAGCGATCGAAAGTAGAGGCTTCAAGCTTTCATTAAAAAAAACTCATAATTTTTTGATCAATTTTGGGCTGAGTTATCGTCAATTAAAGCAGGCCTATTTTTGAGTAAAACTTTTTGTTGCCATCCATAATAATAAGTCAGTAAAATGTCACCTCAATTGTCAGGGTTCCTTTATACAAGAGGGAACGCTTCAGTGTAAATTGTTTTTTAGCCTGTCTAATAAAAATAGTGAACACCAGTACATCCATACAGCGTGTCGATGGGTTGCGAATTATGAATAAATCATTTGTGAAATACATACTTTTAATTTCCGTACGATAACGATACGATAATAGATATATTTTCATTTTGATCACGTCAAAATAAAATATTACTAACTATGCAGTTGTGTTTATTTAAGAGGAAGCACGGCGTACCGCACGCGAGCAGCTAAGACTCTTTTCCGAAGTAGAGCGAAGCCCCGTGAATTTTCTCTTATACTGAGATTTGCCTATATAATATCTCTCTTTGAAACGTTATATGCGACAAAATAAAGACACTAATCGAAAGATTGAATTTTTCTGCGTCGATCAAGACCAGAACGGTACAGATCCGTGCACTGGTTCGCGAGATATCGATTTTTAAAATTATTCTTTTGACGGAACGATTCACCGAGGCTGTGACGTCGATTGTGACGTCGTAACTCTCCTCCTTCTTCGCCTTTCTACTACTGGGGCCTCTGCGCTCTACTCATACTCGCCTCCTTGTCTATCGCTCGAGTTCTGAAGACTGTCCTTGTTCAATGTCTGTTCCTGTGCTCATACCTCTGTCCCTGTCAGTCCCTGAAGGTAGACAAGGAGAGAAGTAGGCGGTAGACGAGCAACGAGGAGACAAGTACTGACAGCATTTAGCGGATTATCAGTCCGCGAAAAGTTTCAAAAATGCGGTATCAGGAGTAAATAAGATAAAGGGGAGAAGAGAAAAAAGAAAAAGATAAAAAGGGAAAAAGAGAGAATAGATGGCTCAAAGGGAGTGGCGGGGGGAGGCTTGAGGATATTATTATTACTGCTAGGGAGGAGTTGTCATGCTACAAGATGTTTGATTGGGGTGAATTAAAGTGGGAATTTGCGGCGGATTCTGTAGGGGATGAGTTCGGGATTAAAGGATCCGGTATCCTTAACCAGTGGGTTTGCGCGGTCACAGACGGAGTAATTGCTGATTAGGCTGGCGATTACGTAAGGGGGGGGGGGGGAGGTTCGGAAATCAGGAGGTCTGTGCGGTGGTCAGGAGCGGGTTTAGGATGTGTTTAATTATTCGGCTTTGAAGGATTTGGGTTTTCTCCAGGATGTATTTTGGAGCGGCGCACCATATTTGGCCTCCGCAGATACATCGGTATTGAAAGCCGTGATTATAACTTAGCAATGCAAGAGAAGGGGTATATGGACGAGCGCATACAAGTTGGCGTTTGCTGATCATGCAATATATTGCTAGTACAGTAACATCACGCGGTGATAGTCTCGCATCGACAGCAACGTAATGCCACATTGTACTGTGGATTATGCATCACATAAATAAAAATTACACTATATTTGTTTATAAGTATTTATTTTTTAATATTACATTTCGTATGTATACGAAATATATACATATATGTGTAATATTGGTGTTGTCTATATTTTCGTAGTCCAAGCGATGCCTTGCTTCTCACTTTCTTCCCCTCGCAATGAGTCGGTCTATCATTGGTGTAACATCATTGGAGTCGGTGTAACATATACATATGTTTCAGGTTTTTCAACAAAATTCATGATATCCCGATAAGCTATTTTGCAGCAGGAGCGGGAATCACTCACTTTAATATATAGAAAAAAATCGATGTATCGAAGTCCTCTGTAGTAAGGTGCAGAGACGCCGATCCAGAGAATCGAAAGGCGTAAAATAAAAATAATTTGGAAATCACACTGTCTAATTACTGCGATCGAGAAACGGCCTCCGAAAACAAGAAGTGTAATATTGAGAAAACCATCAGTGCACCGGTAGGCCGGATAGACAGTAATGCTCGGCAATCGTGTGCTCGGGCGTTGCCGAACACCTCCGAAGAATTCCGTGCTATCACAGACGTACACAGGTCGAGTTCGGAGGGATCAAATCGTGTTATTATCTCGAACTATGTAAGTGGCTACGGATGTGGCTGGACGTGTACGCGTAGGATCGAAGAGAGACAGACCTATACGCGTAGACAATACGCTACGAGAATCGCAAGTTTCGTTTTACGTACTTTCTAGAACAAAATAACGAGAAAAGAAATCTGGAATCTACTAATTTACATTGTACTGTACTGAAAGCGAGAACGTAGAAACGCGTAAGAAGCTACGTTCTTTCGACTGATTTGTGCTGAAGGACTTTCCTGAACGACTCATGGTGCAGATAGCCGTACATAGAGTAGGCATACACGACACTCCGATTTGTCGTTGATTCACTACCAATAAACGATGGGATTGGGGCGCTTAAGTTCGCTGATTCGCAAGACAACTCTGGGCAGCACTGATCTAGAGCCTCTGAGTAGGCTATCAGTAATCAGTTAGATTCCTCGACCTACAAACGCCTCTTTTAATTACCTTCAGTCGACGCCAATAGAACTTGGAAGCAGAAGGTCCAGTGTAGCGCGTCACCAAGGAACGAAACGATCTCTTTGCAAATAGAAAGGTATTAACGCGACTCGATCCCGCCGGTTATCTACGTTACCCACAACATTTTTTGGTCCTTCGAGCCAGATCCAACGACTTGGATCCACAATATAGTTTCCAACAGTCTGGTGTCACGCGCCTCAGGGCTTATGCGTATACCAAGAGATCCATCAGAGCGCAGCTAGGAGCAACATCAACCAGGAATCGGCTGAACGAACTCAGCAATGCCCAGAAATTGGACCCAATAAGACTAGCCGCTGATCCCGTCGAAGCTGTACCGATGTATTCAAGAAATCCACAGACAATATCGTGACCGTAGCCCCAAACATCGATAGCAGCATCGTTTCATACAGCAACTCATATCCACTAGTGGTAGGAAGTCCAGTCTAGCTTGGGGTACCGTATTACGAGCATCAACATCTCAACGAGGTCATCAGGTTTCAGCAGCACGACGAGGTCTTCAGGCGGTGAGTCGAGGCCACTGCGTTGTTATTCTTTCATATCTCTGATAACCCAATCTCGATCCAGAAGTGAATAACATAGCATCGCCAAGCGAAGATCGCATGCGCATGTTGCATGCCAGGCGCAGGTATTTTAACGCCGAGCTTGCCGAGCTCGAAGACTTCGTGAATAAATTATCCAACAAAACACGTGAGGAAGAAGCGCGCCTGCGATTGAAGGAAATCGAATCGGAGTACGCCGATTTCAGGATAAACCAACCGAAACTTGACTATAAGCACGGAGGGGGTCTCTTTGTTGCCGAGCTAATGGATATCAAGTCCAGATACTTTGCGAACGTCAGCAAGATACAAGCATTTCTGCGAATGCGAAAAAACCGTGATTATAACGCATCAACCTTTGTTCATAGTGCCCACACCGTGAATAGCGACGCAGCCACGAGGCTCACAATCAGTGAATCACCGCGAAATTCAGATCACGATGCATACGAAAGCAATTTATCTCGTATGGGTCTGCCGACATTCGATGGCACTCGTGCAACTTGGTCGGGGTTCGCGGAACAATTTACAAGGGCTATTCATGACAACCCAAAATTATCCGATTGCCAGCGCTTAACTTATCTCAAAGGTTGTCTACAGGGTGAAGGAGCTAAAATCATCGAGCCATACTCGAAGTCAGCAGCAAACTACGGCAAAGCGTAGTCGTTACTTGTTTCACGGTACAACAGACCAGCGGTCACCGTGTCGGATCATTTGAAAGCCATTTTTGAAATAGCGCCAATTTCGAAGGCAAATCAGTCAAGTATTCGCAGTTTCTTACGTACGGCAGAGTCACATTGTCGTCGAGTAAGTGCCTTAACAACATTAGATGCGGACACCGTACTCATTTTCTTTCTCTTGTCGAGACTTGACAAGGATACCACCGCGAAATGGAAGGAAGCCTCACGCGATATGAGTTTTCCCAAACTCGACGAATTTTTTCGATTTCTATGGAACCGCAAAGACGTGCTCGAAACGTGTACCATCGTGAAAAAACAGATCCAGGCGCGAACACCCAACATTCAAATAAATGCTAAAACCGCGCCGTCAGAAGTACAACGAATCCAACTCAAGTCGAACATGAACACAAACTACTCTGAAACACAATTGCACACACCGCAGGTGGGGCTGAAACTCGCTGCTTACGACCAGGAACACACACACTCAACGGTTGCCGATATCGACCACGACCTCAAGGCTGTAGAAAATTGCGTTACAGATTATTACACACCGAAACTATCTCGAACCCCAACATCGTAAGCCGAGACATCATCGATACGGAGGGTCAAACTCATCCATGCCGGGTATTATTTAATTCATCCTCACGATATAACTTACTATCCGAAGATTTCACAAAGAAGCTAGAGTTAACGCTAGATCCCGGCAACTTTCCGCTGGCAGGCTCAAATATCACGCAATCCATTACATATTTCCAAACAACGGCAAAAATTCGATCGCAAACCTCCCAGTCTTATAGGATCTTCAGATTTCTGATCACGCCAAAAGTCGCCGATCACCTACAGGTATCGAGCAACGTACGACTCGCGGATTCCGAACTTTATCTACCTGCAGGCTTCGATGTGTTGTTAGCAACCGAGATTTTCTAGGATTTATTATGCGCGGAAAACATATCCCTTAAACATCCCACGACGAAGTGACTCAAGACCCTACTCGGATTCGTGGTCGCAAGTTCTGGACTCCCAAAGACAATTCGGGAATCGCACACTGATCTCCGGACTCCGAAAGAGAATGAATGCGAAGCGTATTACACGCAAATCACGCGCCCCGACTCACTGACAGGCCAATATCAGGTTGCAATTCCGTTCAAAACCTATGCATCAGGTTATCGCTTAGACACCTATACAATCGCGGGAAAAAGATTTTACGCGCTTGCGAAACGACCGCAATACATCCAATTTATAAACGAGTACAGTACTGCCGCGTTAGACGTTCAGAATTTGTTGGGGCTCACGTTTTATCCCCACTATTAGGTGGATCCCCCTGTAGATTGGGAGACCCAGCTGATTCAGGTACTCGAACCTCGGTCGCCGAGCAAATATGACATCATACGGATCGAATATCCTTCTGATTGTGAGTCAATGCTAAAACTGTTTTATTCCTGGTTAGTTTTTTATCAAATTTGTTCTAATAAATTCGTGACATTTTTGTAAGTAAAATGATACCGAACACAATAGAATTCGGGGTAGATTTACTTCTTTTACTTTTTAATTAAGTTTCAGTAATAGGGAAAGGTAAATTACGCAAATTGGACGACAGAATTTGACATGTTGACGAGAGGATGGGGATGAGTCTCCTTTGCGCACATTCCACTTTGGACACGGGCCGTTTTTGGAACTTGCGCTCGTGGAAATTGTGCACAGTGGAAACTGCCCACAGTCGAAATAGTGTTGAGTGGAAGTTGCACATATAAAATGTGGAAACTGCGCACAGTATATCGAGTTCACAGTGGACCTTTACCACACGAAAAATGGAGGTCGGCAGCAGAGTACTGCGTACACAGCTTAATTCTAATCATGCATAATTCGTACTGAAGATATTTTCAGGTATATCCGTGGTATTAACTATTTAAATTTGGCCATTATTTGTAAATTATACGTTTGCGCCCCCGTCGCCTCATCTGGCACTGACCTGACCTGTGACTGTAAAGCATAATGAGACTTATCACGTTTTAGAGTTGCGCCCCCATCCCCTCATCTGGCACTGACCTGGCCTGTGACTGTAAAGCAGAACGAGACTTATTACGTTTTATAGTCACAACTCAGTCATGCTAATATATGTATGATGTGTGCAGTTTCCACTGCCATGTGTCCTGATTCCACTGTGTCCAACTTCCAACGTGGGCAATTTCCACTGTGTCCGAAAATCCACATGTGCGCAAAGTGGACACTCCCTGGTGTACTACATGACTAAAGCAAAATTTACAAATTCATTGCAAAAAACAATTTAATATAAACAACTTACATTAATCGTGACATCATCCCACGGCTTATTGCAATTTTATAAGCGGCTAGTAGACCACAAAACGCAGAGCAAAGTTAAATTAAGGTAAAGGCAAAATATTGGCAAGAAACCAAAAACATGCTAAAGCGCCTAAAGCCTGATGCATTGGGCCACAGTGAGTGTACTAATCAACAATCTGGGCCAAAGACCAAAACAAACAAAAAAATTTCATTTGAGTGGAAAGGGAAAAAAGAAAAATCAAGAAAAATTAAACTAAACTTTTGTAATGAAATGAAAAATAATCATAAGAAATTAGTCATAGTGAGGTTGTGGAAGAAAAAATAAAATCACAAACCAAATCTTTATATGATAAAATATTGAGCTCGGCAAGGGTTCATTCAAAAGGTAAAGGTTTGGGCAATGGACGCCTGTTATGGATTGACAGGAAATTTGTTGATATTTGTAAATCCAACACTTTTAGAAACACTACCTAAGTACGCAGACAATGACCACATGACGTTGCGGTTTGACGAGATTACGAAACCCCTTACTATGGCATACTGTGGCAAACTAGGGGATGCTAGACGGGATTGCTTCCGCTATTTAATCAGGCGACACTGGGAAACTACAACGAAAAGAGTAGTCTTATCATAGATCGCTCAGCTGCTTCACCTCTTAAGTTTATAATTAGTAGGCCCGGTTATAATACAAATCAAATTAGTAATGAGAAAACTGCGAAATTAAAAGCGATTGGGACGAGCCAGTCCCTCCCGAAACTCAAGTAGATAGGTTGCGAATCTTCAACAACCCCCCGAGTTTAAAGAGCCTTTCTGTAAGTACGGTATTTACAGCACTTTCAGCACATGAAGTAATTATCTACTTCTTGAAAGTGCTATAGCTTATCGAGGTCATCAAGACTATTTTTATCTGTGACTCCTAGTTTAATGACCTTATTACCTTCGTGTTTTCGCGACATTTCGGCCTTGACATTAATTAATTGGCATAGGGGGGTAATTAAGATTATTTTTATCTGTGTAATTGATTTATGATTTCGAAAGAGTGTGTTTTGTGCATTTTCGTTTCCTGTATTATCGACTGTGTAGTAATTATCTACGTCCTGTCCCGAAAGTGTTATAGATACCTTACTTCCGTACCGCAACGAATCGTAAGAGTGACATTAATTCGATCGTTCTTAAAACGCGGAATTTATTACTGCGGCCGTTTTTATATAAAAGAGAATCGATTGTGCAATACGAAGCAAGTAAAGATCTACGTGACCGTAGTCAGACAATTAATATTGTAGCTATATGTATTGTCGCTAAACTGGACTAGAATCCTAGCATGTAGGAAATGTAACATCCTGCATGTTCAAAATTTATTAGTATCTATTAACATATAAGATGATCATTTCTAACGTTAGCGTACAGGTGAATCTAACTGCCTCGCAACCGATTGTTTTGTAAAGATATTTTTAGTTTTATTTTCTGTTCAAATAAATTACTGAATTATGCACATTTTAATTTCTTTTCGATTTACACGATTTTTTCAGTTATGTAAAATAAATATTGTACTGTTTGCAGCTTATTTTTTCTTCATTTTCAATAAAGCCTGCCGAGAGGATTCGAGTGGGTGAAGCAGTGGGCGAGCAGGGGAAACAGGATGGGTAGAGCGCGAGGAGGGATGGTGTTAGGGGTGAGGAAGGAGCACAGAGTGGAGAGGGAGGATGGGAAAGGATACGGAGAGGGAGTGGTGACAAGGAGAATCTGGTTAGGCGAGGAGTGATGGAGGGTGGTTGGGGTGTATGTGAACGGGGGTATGGATGAGAAGTGAGGGATTGTTAAGGAATGGATGGAGGAGAGAGAGGAGGGGACTAGAGTGGTGGATTCTCAATGGTTCTGTGGAAGGGGATGATGAGGGGGAATGGATGTACACTGGGGAATCGGTGATTGATTACGTTATAGGGAATGAAGTGACGAGAGAGAGGGTGGAGAGGATCGTTGTGGAGGAGAGGGTAGAGTCAGACCATCAATCGGTTACAGTGTGGGTGCGAGGAAGAGAAAGGGGAGGAACGAAGGAGGGTAAG
The DNA here is from genome assembly GCA_963989405.1 of Trypoxylon attenuatum. Classification (NCBI taxonomy): domain Eukaryota; kingdom Metazoa; phylum Arthropoda; class Insecta; order Hymenoptera; family Crabronidae; genus Trypoxylon; species Trypoxylon attenuatum. The sequence goes on from OZ022488.1 coordinate 14,666,390, forward strand.
AGCGGAGGGAGAAGGGTAGGACGGGGGAGGTGGAGCGAGGAGATGCAGGAGAGTTTCAGGAGACGGATAAGCAGGAGGGAGAGGTGGAGAAGGAGTGGGGGGCCAGGGCGGCAGGGTGCCAGGGTAGAAGGGCGGAGGAGAAATAGGAGAGGGTGGTGGAACGAGGAATTTTGGGAAACGAAGATGGAGGTGAGAAGGGAGCTGAGGAGCTGGAGGAAGGGCGGAGGAAAGGGTGTTGAGTATACAAGGCGGAGGCAGGAATACAAGGAACTTTGCGAAAGGAAGAAGAGGGAGGAAGTGGAAAGGTGGGAGAGGGAGATAGATGACATTAGGACCGAAAAGCAGGTGTGGGAAGTGGTGAATAGCGAGAAGAAGAGATGGAAAGGGTTTAATGAAGGGATTGAGATGCGGGAATGGGACGAATATTTCAGGGGGTTATTGGGAGGGGTGGAGTGGCGGGTGAGAACGCGTGTAGTGCGGATGGGGGAGGAGGAGATTAGCAGAGAGGAGTTGGCGGAGGTCGTGGAGAAAGCGAAGGATTGGAAAGCTGTGGGGGGGGGGATGGTATTGCGAGTGAGGTATGGAAGTATGACGGGAAGGAGGTGCGAGAGGAACTTTGGAGGATTTGTAATAGGGTGTGGAGAGGAGAAGGGTGGCCGGAGGACTGGAAGGAGGGGGTGGTGGTGCCGATTGTGAAGAGAGGGCAGGGGGAAGAGGTGCGAGATTACAGGGGGATTACCCTGACGCAGTCGGCTTATAAGGTATATGCGGAGATGCTGGCGGGTAGGCTGGGGGTAGAGCTTGAAAGAAAGGGTATTCTACCGGCGCGGCAGACTGGTTTCAGGAAGGGGATGGGGACAGTGGATAATGTCTATGTCTTGAATTACTTGGTGAATAGGCAGGTCGCGAAGGAGGGGAAGAGGATGGTGATTTTGTTTGTAGACATTAAGGTAGCGTTTGATTCTGTGAATAGGGAGGTGTTGGCGGGGACGATGAGGGAGAGTTTGGTGAAGAGGTGTGAGGAGGTGTTGGGGGAAACGGTAGGGAAGGTAAGGGTTGGAGACGGGGAGGGTGAGAGGTTCTGGACGGGAAGGGGGGTGAGGCAGGGGTGCCCGCTTAGTCCGATGTTATTTGTTTTATTATTGGCGGATATTGAGGAGGAACTGAGGAGGGGGCGGTGGGAAGGGATTAAGCTGGGAGGGGAGAAGGTGTATGCATTGGCGTATGCGGATGATTTGGCGCTGGTGGTAGAGGATGAGGATAAGATGAGGGGGATGTTGAAGACGTTGGAGAGGTATTTGGATAGGAAGGGTCTGGAGATTAATACGGAGAAGACAAAGGCGATGAGATGTAGGCAGGGAGGCGGGTCATGGAGGAAGGTGGAATGGAGCTGGAAAGGGGGAAAAATAGAGGAGGTCAGGTCGTATAGATACTTAGGATATGTGATAGCAAGGAATGGGAAGCAGGGGGAACAGGTGAGAGAGAGGGTCAGGAAGGGAGCGGCGGTTATGGGACGTGTGTGGGGTATCGAGAAGAGGAGGTTTGGGAAGGACTGGAGGAGAAGGTTATGGTTATTTGATAGGTCGGATTGGCCAGTGATGAGTTACGGCAGTGCTGTCCGAGGTCGGCTCGCGAGTCAAATTGACACCGCCCACTCTACCGCTTCCGAACTTTGACAGCTCGGAGCTGCTCGGAGACGCTCGGAGTGACGATGCGCGCGCAGTACCGTCAAACCGCTAACTCTAAAATAACTTATGATTCCATCCTTTTCTCACTGTTTTCGTGATTGTCGCGCTTTGTGTCGACACAACTGCATATAATTGACGGTGCACTGGAGGTTTTATCAATATGTTTGAGTACGCATTGAAATAGTAGATAAATTACAATAATGAATAAAATATTAGACATAAACTTATTACGAAATTTAATTTCATAATCAATCAAACAAAAAACTTTAATGCATTTTCTAATAAGTTTATGTGTAATGTTTTATTCATTACTGTAATTTATATACTATTTGCACCGTCAATTTCATGTAGTAGTGTCGTCGAGCTGTGCTTCTCAGGGTTTCAAAGACAAAGCTACGTGCGCTGAGTTGCCGCCAGCTATACAGCGGACTAGGATAGCGACGTAGCAGCTACGGAGGCGTGTGGAAGGGGAACACGTCGCGTAAGGGGCTCCGCCGCTGGGCAGCACTTAGTTACGGGGTGGAGATTTGGGGTTGGGAGGAAAGAGAGGGGGTTGAGAGGCTGCAGGAGCGTTATGGGGGTCAAGAGACACACTCCTAGTTACATAGTGCGAGAGGAAATGGAAAGGCTGAAGTTGAGAGGAAAGGCAGGGATGAGAGCATGGGGTACGAGGGGAGACTGTAGGAGGGTAGAGGAGGAGAGCTGGCGGGGAAATCAAGGGAATAGCCAGGTGCGGGAAGGCGCTAGGGGAATGGGAAGGGGGAAAGGAAGCGGTTTTTCGAGGAGAAAGAGTGGGGGTTGGAGGAAGTGGGGAAACGGAGGGGGAAGGGAGGGGGTTGAAAGAGGAGGAACTGGTGGAGTGGGAGAAGGAGGAGCAGGGAAGGAAACTTGGCAGAGGATTGCGGTGTGCAGGCACAATGGGTGGTACAAGGGGATTAGAGGGGTGGGCATCCCGGGGCATCTGACGAAGGGGTGGGGTGAGAGTAGGTGGCAGAGAGTGGCGAGAGCGCGGCTGGGGAATGAGATGAGGGGCGGGCAGGATGTACTGGAGGGAGGAGGATAAGAGGATATGTAGGATGTGTGAGTTGGAGGAGGAGACGTGGGAGCATGTGTGGGAGGTTTGTACAGGATGGGGAGTGGAGAAAGGGTGGCAGAAGGTGGGTAGTGAGGTGTGGGGAGAGGAGGGAGATGGGGAGGAGTGGTTGAGGAGATTGGAGCGGTGCATGGGAGGTGAGGGGCTGGGTTGAGAGAGTGCGAAGAGAGTAAGGAGAGCGGCGGAAACGAAATCCGGGAATGGATGGATGGATGGATGGATGGATGGATGGAGGTACGAGAGAATGGAGGCGCGTGGAGTTGTTGCGGAACCGCAACGTTCGCTCACGGATTATGCAACCTCTAGACGCGCAACTTGATTTTTATTCCATATTCATACTCGCTGATAACTTCACGCGTCGCGTTCGCGAGCCGCGGAATAAGACCAGCTTAATAACGCGCGGAAATCAAATACAATAGGTGCAATTCGGAAAATACGCGTAGGTATCGCGAAATAAGACTCTCAAAAACAAGGTTTTGTTACTAACGATGAATAGGACCGGATTAACTTTTCGTAAATTGCTTGTACGTGACTTAGAGAAGTTTAGGACAATCGCGTACCCTTATATTGTAAAGGCTAAGAAAAGTATACCATAGGGTCCAAGCAGCATTACGGTAAAAGCCAATAACTTAAAAGTTAAATTAAACAGATTACCCTGCAACCTTTCCGAGAAAACTTAGAAAATGGTAACAATGCCACTAAACCATAAAATAGTTGATTGCTTTTACCGGAGGGCTGCTGACCACATGGGCCTGCTTGGGCCTTCGCGTACCCCCTCCCCAACGTTAGAGCAGTTTAGGCGGGCGAGCTTGCGAAGATGCGCGCGTCACCGGAAGACACCGCACCAACCTGGAAACATCGGACCAGCGGCCACCCCATTGGCTCACCACCCCGAGGCTGAACGCATGGAGGAGGATCACCCCCACGCTCAAGGACAACAGGAGTGGGAGACTTGAAGCCCAGAGCGCTGGGCCCGCAAAAATACTGACTACTTCGATTTCGGACTCCGAATTGAAACGTTGTATTAGTTTGAGCAAATTCATTACAATATATCCAGCTTTTACCAGTTATTCAAAGTGAACATCTTTTCTTTTCCAATCAACCTCCTTTGCGAGTGAACCGGGCTTGAGGGAAAACCATTCGCGCACATTTCACCGCACCGATTCGCGCAACAGAGTATACGATGGAGAGAGAGAGATGGCGGTAGGCTGTAGGGAGATTGCGAATACAGCGAGGCGAGGCGTTTAAGGTTAGGTTAAGGATTAGGTTAAGTGGAAAAGAGGGAGGTTGTAACCCTGAGGGGCGCAATAAAATTACTACTACTTCATTTTCAATAATCCACTATTCCCGAAAGTAATGTGATCTTTAATCTAATTAAATTCAATTAAATCTAATCAAATTTTATCAGCCATCTTGAATTTTAAAAAACTAATGCCGAATTTGAAATCAGCAACGTCTGCAAGCAATATCTTCAATATTGGTGGAAATAGATTTGAAACTTGATTTATGGCCCGCTTTTGGGGTCTTCTGGACTACTACGCATAGTGGGAATAATTGATTACGGTCCCTCATTCGGACCTCGCATCTCCTGCTTCAAGTTCGAGCTTTCCTAAAGTGGTTTCTAGGGCGGGGCATTCCTGTTGGTGCTTTGATTCCTTGTGCGAACCAGCTCATCCACGACGAGTGCTAGTGTCCCTGGTTCGGACCAAATCGCTGCCGTAGAGCAACTTGGATGCACCCACCGCCGAAGCAGCATACACACAATCATTCTCAGCAGAACATAACCCACGGATTTCACGACAATTGTAATAAAGGACGAGGAGTTAAACTAGGAATGCCCACTTGCCTATCGTTTCCCCGTTTGCTTTCTTTGTCCCAACCCATTTTGAACAACTCACCAGCGTGAAGTAAATTCAGGTTTCAAATTTCTGTTGTTTCTCTAACACTGCACATATTAGAAAGCACACATAACAAAAAAAATGTACAGGGTGTATCGAAATTAATTGTCATGACTTATATAACGCAATTCTACACCTCGAGATCGGCGAAGATCTGTTAAAAAAACAACCCGCAAAATTGACCTTGACTGGTTATTTGAAGGTCAACATTTTTTCTGATTGCATCGGTTTCTACTCCTTGAGGAACGCGGAATTGTAAAGGGAACCGTAGGTCAGAACTCACCCGTTCTCTCGGAAAACCGTAGTGAAGTTTTGTTCATTTTTAAAGAATAATTTTGGTAAAAGATGTTTTGTTTTACCTTTTAATTTTCTTAACCAATGGATTCGCGGTCGTCCTGCCCCCCTGTAGACCGACAGGTGCTCAAAAACTGCTTCCTGGTCATTAAATCGGTAATCCAACCGCTGAAAATCACTTCTGCTGGACGCATAAATCATCCATTATTCCGTACTGTATCGCGATTTATTTCGCGAGCTATGGAATAATTTCCTCCAGCTTCGTCAATAGCGCGTAACAGGTGTCGGACATTTCGGTACTTCAGCATTATTCTTCGGTTCTTAACACGGAGACTAACGATAACGGAGTGGGTGATCCTTACTGCGGTGATTAGGAGCGGTATAGTAAATAGCGATCCAGTTGTAGTTGTGTTACTATCGCACACAATCACAGCAGTACGGATCAGTCACCCAGTTATCGTTAAACTCGTGTTTACAAACAAAGAGTATTTGTGAAAGTCCGAAATATCCGACGCATATTACGAGTCGGTGAACTAGCCCGATTTCTAAGGATATTAAACCAAAACGATGGTATTATGTGCTGTGACACCATGGGTACACAACCGCCGAGGCACGTTGCACGGGCTCGTGTCACAGATATGCAATCCGGTGACATGGTTCATGCTAAAATTTTAGGTTAACGTAATCTTACGTTTTCTAACAGTCAATTCAGTCGATGAAAAAGTGATAGAGACGAATGTGTAGATGCATGATATATATAATATTATAATACTGCGTTAATAAATAGTGTGATAGAGACTTCGATTGGTGACGGCTAGCATCTTTCAATCTAAATAAATATTATTATGCATCAAAATCGAAGTTGGAAGAAGAATGTGTGAAAGGAAAAGGTAAGGAAGACGACAATTTTTCTGTACATAATTTTCATTTTCAACAGTAAAAGTTTTACTTCATAATAAAATAACAAATAAAAAGATATATCAAATCCAATTAACCAAAATCTAGAAAATATAACGGTGAGAAATATAAAATAAAATAAAAATGTATATAAAATCTAACTAACCTAAATCTAGAAAATATATTGGTAAATATATGTATAATTTACATTGACGTTCTGTTACAGAGGTTGATGCGGCACCCCAATCTGGAGTTCAAGGTGCACGTGAATCAGCGAAATTGAAAAATAAGTTAAGGGGCGTAACGCATTTTTTTCTATTTGGAACTCTACAACTATCATACTTTAATCGCACTGACAATAATGTATTTCGTCTGCTTTTCTTTTCATATTCTTTTGCATTATTTTCTAAGATAAATTCTGATTTACTAATTATAATATAACCATTTGTTTTATTTACGTTAATCAAACAAGGAAGTCGTCTTGTTGACAACGTGCCGGCTTTAAAGGGAGCGGAAATATAGGTAATTAAGGAGACGTGTTTATTCCTAACCCAAATAACTTTATTAAATTCGAGATACTAATTGGATTAGCGTAGAAAAAGTTGGACAACACAAACACGTAAGTCGGCGGTCCTCAGGTCTCAGTACGGTGCGCTCCTGTAACAAAAACGTGCGTTCGTTTTCGTTGTGTGTTGGCTAGGCGCTTGAACTCTTCGACGTTTCTTCTAAGCAGGCCTCATTTGGTTAGAGATCAAGAGACGCGGTAGCGTCTCGCGCCAAGTATATATAGCCGAGCGCAGCTCATCGCGTCGACGCTACTAAGTAACTTACGCGAACGAACTAGCTAGCGGGCCCTATCCGGATGATAAACAACAAGACAATCCGTGCAGCCGTTGCTGAGATTAAGATTTTATGCTCGAATTATTCTGCCAAAAAAGATCCTTTTTTTTCGCCCGTGTCTTCGCTTCTCGCTGGGTCCGCGCGTAGCCATCTCGCGGCCTGGCGGACGCAACCTACAAATACGGAACTAGAACAGGGTTCTCAATGGGCGGTACTGAGGTCTGGGGGCATCAAATGCTTCCCATCAAATTGTAAGCGCCCGGAAATGCAGGGAGGTCGATTTCACGCTCACTAGCACTGGGAAAGGGAGAATGACTGGGGTAGTGACAACTCGACGTCTTAGGCAGGTCTCGAGATGGCCTTTATTCGGACTACGTAGAGTCCCGACAGATACAGTGACTCGACACGACAGATTCCGCAATCCCTCCGCACGTGGTGATCGCCGACAATGGAATGGCGACTTGGCGGGCTCTCGCCTCGTGCTGCGTCACCAGCGCCGCCCCACGTTCACTTTGGGGCACTAATGCCCTGTCATGCGCGCTTCCCACTTGATGGGCTTACAAAATCCCGTAATCTTCACGGGCCCAAAATGGAGAGACACTGCTAGTATACCTTCCAGGATCTAGTTTTCGTTGTGCCTGCTTTATTATTTCTCGTGCGCGGTTACTATGTAATATGCAATTAACTTGATCTAATAATAAACAGTTTAACCATAAATTTCGATTTGAATCCGATAAAAATAACGCAGGTAAGTTTTGGCCATGTATACAATCCTTAGGAGTATGATGAAATTCAATTATATTACAACAAGCTGTCAATAAAAATAAAAAACAAAAATGAAAAATCTTATCCTTTTCCTACATTTGGCGTTAGGTATGGGACTAGAGCAAAGTGCGCAGGGAAGGTGGTAAGTATTAAAATGCTAACTTACTTTAATCGAAAGCTGACGGAGCGCTTTCAAACATGAACTTGTGAGTTTAAGCGAGCCTGGAACGCTTGTATACAACAAATGACATAACGAGGCATGAAATTCTATATCTTGAAGAACAAAACTTGTAAACCGTGGCGTTCCAATCCTGTATGTTGACAAAGTCCTATGTAAAGAACAGGGTACGTAGCGGTGAGAGTTATGTAAAGAACAGGGTATGAAGCGGTGAGAGTTATGTAAAGAACAGGGTATGTAGCGGTGAGAGTTAGCAAAATGCTGTGGGTGCGAAAACTTACATGCATAGGGGCGCCACGGCACATAACCCTTTACGTCAGAGAATACTACGCGTATAAGTGCACTACATTTACTGTATTTGTAAACACTCGTATCCTGTAGATTACGTAAAGTAGCGAATAGTTTCTAAATCTTAAAATAGGCGCCCCAAGTATGCCGGTGCTGGAGATTCTGTTGAGGTCCCAATGAAACGTACTTTGTATTTTTTTTAAATCTGTTTCCGTAATTTCAGTAATAGAAAATATTATATGATTCCAAATTTCCTTGGCCCACATACTTGGCAGACATTAATTTCACTACTTTTTCACGCCATAAAACCACTGCGCTATATGTACTTGGCGCGTTTTTGCACGTTACATGCACGATGTAATGTCATTTTTTGGGATAGAATTGTCTGGTCTGTTCTAATGGTTTTATTGCTGGTGCAGGAATTTCAGATTTTCGGAAACTCTACTGTGTTATGCCAGGCTCAACGTTAAGACGGAGTCGCTAGCGTATTTAGTCGCGAGATCTAATTAATTTCTTAAATTCGCGTTGAAACGGTGACTCTCGATAGCGAGCACGCTCTGTTTTCTGTTTATATTTTGGTGAACGTCGCCTACGCGTATAAAACAGCGTCGTTCGGCGGAAATCTAAACTCTGCGGTTTCTCACGTATTTGTCGACTCGAATTACACAGAAAAGTTTGTAAGACTCCTCCGGGGAGAGTGCCGTAGTCCTACTCCCTTCGTTTATTAATTAACAATTAGGCGGTACGTCAATTCCCTACCTATCGAACGAATGTATTCCAAGTGGGACGCGATTACGGCCGGTCCACACGCAGCTTATACGCAAGGCTAACGTGCTAGGAACTGCGAGACTTGATGCAGTTACCCTACCCGACAGTCGTGGAAATTGCACGAATTATTACAGGTTACCGCACTCCTGGGAATTTCCTACTGATAGCAGCGGTGTCTACGCAGGAGGGTTTTTACTATTGCTGATTGCTACCCGTGCGTGAACTCAAGTTAAGTACTTCTTCTCGTCCGGAATCCGCGGCTTCGCTTTCGAAACGGCTAACACGTTCTCGCGAATCGATCAAAATTTGGTAAAAGGCTCCTGAACTATTCGGACTCGGTGACAAATTTCGGCGTAGCGGACTTCCTGGAAGAGATTTCTACAATGACGCGGCTCGTGGCTGCTCGTCCTTTTATATCCATTTGGAACCTCCTCTTCGCAGTGCTCCTTGGAGGGGGCAACTCTTTGTGCTCGCGGCTATTCGTTTCGCCAGGTCGTCGTCCTCTCGATCGTTGCCTCTTTCGTGGATCTAACGTTGCGACCTCTCCGTTTCGCGGTTCTAACGTCGCGCGTCGCGCGAAGAGTCTGGCGGTAAACAAGAGTTTTTCTACCTCGCTTCTCGTGTACTTCTCTTTATCTTTGACATATTTAACAATTCACATTGTCTAATTTTTGTTTCACGGAAATGGTTCACCGACTCATGGCGAGGGGAAGAAAATTAAAAGCAGGACATCAGTTGGACGACGAAGACATAGGCAACATCATAACGCACGTTTTTAACATGAAGTTTACAGGGTGATCCTCTCGCGACCGGACTCTATTGTGTAGACTGCTCACACACAAGCTAGGGCCTATGGAGTGGTGGTCGGCTGCGAGGACTGCTTGCGTGGGTCAGAAGGGTCTCACCACTACATAGGCCCTAGTTTGTGCGTGAGCACAAACCACGTATTTTGGGGGTCAGTAGAAGTCTAAAAGTCCAGGAACAAGAAGTTGAAATCTCAACCCTTTCAGAGTTACAAGGGGTTGAAATTTCAAGCTTTAAAAAATCATATCTTCCGGCGGGATAATGCTAGAGTCACGGGTCTTCTTCTAGAATGTGTGGGAGGGCCCGAGGTATCTGGAAAAAAGAAGAAACGATGTGAAAATTATTATTAAGCCACATTATTATTGATTTTCTTGCAGTTTGCACCAAAAATATCACGTCATAAAAAGTTTAGAATTTTAAGAAATGTGGCCAGGATAAATTATTGAAAGTTTTTCGCTGTTGGGATCAGCCGCGTGCCAAAAACTTCCAATAATTTATCCTGGCCACATTTATTAAAATTTTAAACTTTTTATAACGCGATATATTCTTGGGTGCATCGCAGAATGACTGTGATTTTTTTCGTACCTGAAAATGTTGCTCCTTCATCGAGAAACTGCAAGAAAATTAATAATAATGCGACTTAATAATAATTTTTACATGGTTTCTATTTTTTTCCACATAGCTCCGGCCCTCCTACACATCCTGGAAAAAGACCCGTGACGCTAGCATTATCCCGTCGGAAGATATGATTTTTTAAAACTTGAAATTTCAACCCCCTGTAATTCCGAAAGAGTTGAGATTTCAACTTTGTGTTCCCGGACTTTTAGGCTTCTATTGACCCCTAAAATACGGGGTTTCAGATTGGTGCAAGGTCACTGACTCACCCTGTATATAAAAGGTGACTGGCTGACTGACATAGTGATCTATCAACGTGTAGTGACCCCAAAATGGTCACTACCAAATATGGCAATAAGCACACCAAATCACACATTGGGCCACCGATTGCCTCAATGCCCTAGATAACCGCGGAAATACTGCGCGTTTCGAAATGCACCGTCAGATGCACGGCATGCATTTCAAAACGCGGAAACTAAGACAAATACACCTCCTTATAGGAAAGACCTCAATTTTTAATATAAATATGCGACCAAAGAAACAATCGAGGTTCTTCGCCAAAAGTTGTAGACGCGCCGTAACGCTGGGCGACACTGCCCAGCCGGGACCAACGTTAAGTATAAGATACGCGAGTGTCTTCCAACACCCACTGTAAAACCGGAACTCGAATAATAAAACCAACTGTGAACCAATATTCGGAGTGAGTTTTTACTCTTAAGTGACCAGAGATCCCAAATCATACTCGTACGCGGCTACAATCGGGCAAGTCCAGACTTAGCCAGCCGTCCGTACAACAAACGCACAGCGCAAACCACTGGACGGATCGGGCTGAAATTTGGCATGCAGGTAGATATTATGACGTAGGCATCCCCTAAGAAAGGATTTTGATAAATTCCACCCCTAAGGGGATAAAATAGAGGATGAAAGTTTGTATAAATCTTCTTAGATTTTCGACTGATTGAACTGAAATTAAAGATTGCAGCTACTATGATGAAGACGTTCGCTTAAATAGGATTTTGATAAATTCAACCCCCATGGGGATGAAATAAGGGATGATGGAGGATGTAAATGTATTAGTTTGAACCTATCAGTACCTAATGGTGTTGGAGTTATGTAGGATACGAAATAATCAAACACAGTTCAATGCTTTAAATGAAATCGTTTTGTTCTATTGTTCATATACCGCACAGTAAAAGAAGAGCTCTTGCCAGTTCGAATCGCTACGTTCAAGTGAAGAAAAATCCTCTCCTAACAACCGTCATGCTAGCCGCCCAAAAGGGACGCGCAAGACCAGCTGCGTTTCATAAACAAAGTTATCGGTAACACTTCAAGTGGTTGAGTTTTGCGGTCCTCGCCTAGCGAGCACTTCTCGGTATTTAGATACTAAGATAGGAGAAGGCGTCGAGAAAGAAATATTCTACCGAGAAATCCAACAAATGGAATGAATAAATTACGACGCACAAAATAATTATTAGTTCTAAATGTTGATAGATGGCGTTAGTAGTATTTTAAATGTGGGACCTGAGTTATCGGGGAAATAAAGTAGTTAATCACTTTATAGGAAACACTCCCGTTTAATCGCCCACACATATAATATGTAATTAGTAATATAACAAAGATGTATTACAGCACGGAGGTAGAAGCACGTGTTTGTAAGCGCCCGGAAATGCAAAGGGTCGATTTCGCGCTCAAAATGTCCAACGACTCGAATGCCGGCTCACTTCGGAGTTCGCGCTCACTACCACTGGGAAAGGGAGAATGACTGGGGTAACTACGACTCGACGTCTTAGGCAGGTCCCAAAATAGCGTTTATTGCGGACTGCTCAGAGTCCCGACGGTTACAGCAATTCGACACGACAGATTCCGCAATCCCTCCGCACATCGTGATTGCCGACAATGGAATGGCGACTTGGCGGGCTTTCGCCTCGTGGTGCGTCACCAGCGCCGCCTCACGTTCACTTTGGGGCACTAATGCCCGAGCATGCGCGCTTCTCCCTTGATGGGCTTACATGTTTATTCAAACGTAGCCACAACCCTGATAGCCAAGCGAGGCGACGCAACTTTTTCCACGCGGTGACATGCGACGTGATATCACAAATATAGCACTGTTGTGGCACTTGGGTATTACACTGGCTCGTGTCACAGATATGCCCCCGATAACATCACAGATAGTCAACGTAGTGGGCCACTTTTTGCCACGCGGTGACATGTCGTGGTGACACCACGGGTACATAACCACCGAGGCCCGTTGCACGAGCTCGTGTCACAGATATGCAACACCGGTGACATGATTCATGCAAAAATTTTAGGTTACGCAATCTTACGTACGCGCGTAAAAATACGTATAAAACAGTCAGTGCATGTGATCGATGAATTCTCGCGAGAACAGAGAGGCGAGGGCGTGTAGATGCATAATTATTAATTGCAATTGCGTTAAATATATATAGTGTGTTACAGCTTACGGTTGGTGACGGCTACCATCTCTAAATCTAAATTAATGTTTTTATTTATGAAAATCGAGGTTGGAAGAAGAATGAGTGAAAGGGAAAGGTAAGGAAGATGACATACATTTTTAGTACGCAATTCTCATTTTCAACACTAAGATTTTTAATTTGTCAAAAAATAACAAATAAAAAGATATATAAAATCTAAGTAACCTAAATCTAGAAAATATAACAAAAAAGTACAAAGTATAAGATAAAATAAAAACATATACAAAATATAACTAACCTAAATCTAGAAAATATAACAAAAAAGTACAAAATATAAGATAAAATAAAAACAAAATGATAAAAGTAAATTAAAAGAAGAGTAATATAAATTGTGCTTTACTCCCGACTGTCTCGCTGCGCAGCTTCTTCCTCCTGTGAAAAGATAAAATGTAAGATTAAGTTGGAAATACAGAAAATGACAACACTTGGATGTATGTCTAAACTTTTTGTAATTACATATTTACTTACAGATTCTTCAGTGGTTTGCTCCCACATGTCAATCGGTCGTACTGGCTGCTTACCGTACCTTGGCTGCTGTTTCAAATGCTCCCTTCGCCGCTCCTGTATAGTCCTAAGTCCCAACTTCATAGCTGAAGCAAACCCACTTTTAGATGGCTGCTCAAAGTTGACACAGCAACAAGTTGCATCTGAAAAATAAATGTGTCCAACAATTAATAGTGGCAGAAACAGGGTACAATGGAATAGAAGGTAAATCATACCATAGATTGCTTCAGTAATTTTTTTATTGTGGAGTGGCTGTTTCCCTTGCGTTCCTAACCACGTCACATCGCCCACAATTGATAAACTCAGCGCTTCCTTTAGGCACTGGTTCACCATTTCTTTGAGGTTGTGGCCCCCAATACTGCGGAAATATGAAACCTGGGAAAAGAAAATAGTTAATTGACGCTATGAAATACCACACATCCACAGCTGCAACGACCGTACAAACTCACCACTTTGCGATAATTCTCATCCGGTATTGCTCGGGGCGGTGTAAATTCCCCCGGATTCGCGAATTCAGCGATAGTAACTCGATGGTCCAGAGGTCTCCCTCGCGAATTCAAGAGCAACGTACGAAGTAGTGCATGCGACTCACCGTGGTTGATCCCCGCGGGTCCGCGCGTAGGTCCGGTGTCCAGGCCTCGGTGTGGGACTGAAAGTAAGCGAGCGGCAACAGCTAGCAAAACTCGGCAGCAAGCACGTCTCTATCAAGCAAGCTCACACGTACGTTTTTTCTCAAGCGCGCTACTAGTCGATGCGATCGCGATCGTGGTAGGGGCGGCTCTCTCTTCCAATGGTCCAACCGTTAGTAGTTGAATCAGCCTCCTGCCGATTCGCGCACCCGCAAGGGGTGGCACGAGCGAGTAATTCCGTCAAGAACGGATTGCGGGTTCGCCCGCGGGTAGGTAACACGCGGCAGGTGAGTCGCGAGTTGAAGCCAACATCGATCGCGATCTGCCGACGTTCCGAGCGAACTAACTCTAACCACTATTAGCTACGGTCAAACGATTAAACTAACTAATACTAGGTGGAGCGGACGAGAGCTCCAAACAGGTATAGTATTAAATATATTTAATTGTTCAAGTGTTTGCATTGGGAAATATGTTGGTTTCTGTGTTGGCTGATGTTTTTGACCTATTAACGCCAGTATTTTGTCTAATTTCAGGCCTACTTATTTCTGTAATTGTCTGTGGGCAGAAGGCTTCAGTAAGTGACACAAATATGGGCACAGGCACAAGTATGGTCAACTTACCGCTGTTCCTCCCGAATTGAATTCAGCTGTTCCATTACTTTTTCTTCAAACTTCACTTGTGCCGGCAAGGTGGGTGTTGTTTCTGGTATTAGTTTCCGCCTTTTGGGTAGTTGCGTTGACGGGCCAGCCTCGTCTTCCAGTGTACGCGGTTCCTCATATTCAGTGTTAACTACACTCTCGTCGCGCACTTTTAGGAGGTCTTCGACTTCATCATAAATAATTTGTCGCTTGCTTCCCGCACTTTGTCCCTTCGATTTTGGCGTCGATCGGCGAGCCAGCAAGGATTGTGACTGTAAGTATATAAACATATAGATATAATTAATAGGATTAATGGTTAAAATCTCTTTCTCTGTGTCGATTACCGGTTTTATCAGAAATGTTACTTACCGTGCTTGCTTCAATCACACTGACAATAATGTATTATATCTGCTTTTCTTTCCATATTCTTTCTATTATTTTCTAAGATAAATTCTGACTTTCTAATTGTAATTCACATTGTCTAATTTTTGTTTCATGTAAATGGTTTACCGACTCAGGGCGAGGGGAAGAAAATTAGAAGCAGCAGGACATCAGTTGGACGACGAAGACATAGGCGACAAATACATATTTTTAACATGAATTTTATTGTATATATGAAATGTAATTATATGAAATGTAATATTAGAAAATAAATACATGTTAACAAATATCCACGAGTTTAATTCAATTTAATTTTCTTTTATGGGTATGGGATTAAATGCATATTGCGATTTTGTGGCATCACGTCGCTGCCACTGCGTATCACCACAGGGCTGAGACGTCATGTCACTGTTCTGTGATGGTACGATATCACGCTCATGCCACCGCGTGACTCAACGGCGTGATGTGACAGCGCCGTGAACGTGGCGAAACAGAACTTAGTATCTATCGTGCCACGTCGTGCCTCACCACGATGCCACTTTCATGCCACCTGGCTATCTGGGAAAGCGAATGCCCTTCTCTCTAGTCGCCGATAGGGGCGCGGCGGACGCCGCAACCTAGAAAGGAAACTCGGTGCGGAGAGTCCGTGGACAATCCCCATATAAAACGCGCTATGGTTGTGTTTTCACAGAGTTACATATATACCCGATGATGAGTGGCCGCCGTATCTAATAGTACATACTATACCTAAATATTTCTAGCGGATTATATTTGACGATTTTGGCTGTTCTTTTCCTGGCATATTTTGGATTGCATTTGCTTTGTTTCGGTTTAGTAGTTTTGGTTATAGACTCTGTTTTGTATTTGGCATTTGTTTTGTTTTTGTTTGGTTTAAGTGTAGGTTTTGTCGGTTAGACTTTTTTTAAATTGTGAAATTAATGGAGTGGTGAGTGAGATTAGTCAACCCCTTTTGGTCCAGCTATGACTATGCTTCATTTTATTTTGATCTACTCTCTTCGACAGTTTCTCCTGAACTGCCTATCGGCTCATGTAAGCCAGTGATGCGCGCTTCTCTCTCAACGTATAATTAGGTTCCTAAATCTAGGACAGGTGTCGCAGTCTGCCCGCTGTACATGGTCTATAGAAATTTACCTTACATACTAACACACCTCCTTAAATTTATATTAAGTTCAACATTGTTTTAAGTTTTTCGAACCTATTCCTTCCTAAGGACTTTGTTAGTATATCCGCAATATTATCTTCAGACGCAATTTTTATAATATCAATTATTCCCTGTACGTAACTCTCGTGTACAAAGTGATAATGCACTTCAATGTATTTTGATTTTTTTGTAAAATTTCCAAACTTAGCTATTGAAACTACTCCTGAATTGTCCTCGTAGACCTTGATTGAGTTTTCCATTTCAATCCCGAAGTCTTTCAGCAAGTGCATGACCACTTTTAATTCACTTACGGATTCTGATAGCGCAACATATTCGGCGGCGGTTGACGATTTAGTCACACTCCCCTGTTTTCGCGATTTCCAGTAAACAATGTTTCCATACACTCTAATAATATATCCCGTTGTTGACCTTCTATCTAGCTGATCTCCAGCCCAGTCAGCATCAACAAAACAATCAACCACATTCTCGTTCTTAATCCTTCCATACGTTAACTTAAGATTCCTAGTAAGGTACAAATACTTTAAAATTCTTAACGCGTATTTATAATGAGTTTCATCATACTTATTCTGAAATCTACTTAAGTAATTAACACTATAGCTAATATCCATCCTGGTTCCCATACTAATGTATAACAGGGCTCCTATCAGATTTCCAAATTTGATGTCAGGACATACTGACTGTGATTCCTCAAGTTTCAAATTCTGTTCCATAGGTGTATAATACAGTTTTGCATTTTCCACGTTATATTTCTTAGCTAACGACTCGATGTATTCTCGTTGATCTAAGGTCATTTTGCGTTTATCCCGATCATATTCTATATTTATGCCCAAGTAAGTGTTCACTTCTCCTAAATCTTTCATTTTAAATTTATCGGACAATTTTCTGTTCATATTCTTAAGCCTCGAGAGGCTTTTGCCACAGATCAGCAAGTCATCGACAAATATAATTAACAGCATGATATCTTCTTCCTCATTTAGCGTATACAAGCAAAAGTCGCTTTCGCTCCTTTTGAAGCCTAATTTCGTAACATAACTGTCCAGACCAGTGTCTCCAGACTTGGTATCCGATGGACGCATGCGCGAGTTTTAAACCCCACAAAGCACGCTCTGTACTGCTCTGTGCAGTATCGTAGCTATAGCCTAATGTGTGGTCCCAAAGCCTGATTTTGAGAATACCGCAAGTTGAATCGCCGATCAGTATATTATTTTTATATTTATACATATATTGTTCCTAGGCTTTAGCAATAATATATTTAAATCAGTAATGTCTTGTTTTTTTAAAAAATTTTATATAATGCTTCTTTGTCGGGCGACTAAAGGTGCCCCTTTCTTCAAATTATAGAGACTTCAGTAGGGGTAGAGTAGGGCTGGAGTGAGGCTAAAAAGTAGGCGCATGCGTCAATCGGATACCAAGTCTGGAGACACTGGTCCAGACACTCATACCAAGCCCTGGGGCTTTCACGCAGACCATACAACGCTTTTTCTAATCTACACACTCGGTCTGTGGAGTCTTCATAGCCTATCGGCTGTCTTACATATACTTCCAATTTCACTTTACCGTTCAGGAATGCAGTCTCCACATCCATTTGCCTTACTATTAAACCATTCTTACAACAGTATGACAACAAAACCTTCAGAGTCTGCATTCTCGCTACCGGCGAGTACAAATCTTCTAACACTTCACTTTGCTGATAGCCCCTAACCACAAGCCTCGCTTTTTTCCTATTATCTGATTTGCTGGTAAAAATCCATCTTAAATCTAATACTTTCTTATCTCTAGGTCGTTGAACTAATTTCCATTGCCTGCCTCTTTATTCATTGCCTGTTTCCACAAACCTGATTCTTCACTATTTATTGCATCCTCATAACTAACAGGACTGTCCGCGCTCACGTAGTTCACATAGATGCAACTTGGATAGGCCTGGCTGTCTCCATATCGTTCTGGTTGTTTCTTTATTCTTTCGGATTTTCTTAATTTGTCACCATGAACCTTGTTCTGTTTAATATCTATTCTTTCACTTACTATTCCATCGTTTATTTCGCTGAAACTTTCATCTTCCGACATGTTATTCATTAAGTCTTCATTATCTTTTAAGCTATCGCTATTGTTTAAACTTTCCATACTATCACATTTGTCATTCCCTTCACCTCGAAAACCTACCAGTTTTGTGTCTTCCTCCACGATATCAACATTTCTCGCGATAACAATTTTGTTATTTATCAAAATTCTGTACCCGACGTTATCGTACCCTAAAAGTATACCTAAATCGGCTTTCCTATCCCATTTTGACTTTCTCTTAGCCTCTGGTACTCGTACGAAAACTCTACTACCATATAGACGCAGATTGCTTATACTTGGTTTCTTACCAGTTAAAATCTCATACGGCGTCTTATCTTCCAGGGTATTTGCCAAAGTTCTATTTTTTAGGTAAGATGCCGTTTTAATTATTTCAGGCCAAAATCTTCTGTCCACTTTTGCCTCGGATAACAGACATCTCGCAGTGTCCATGATTGACCTATTGTATCGTTCCGCTGTACTATTTAATTGGTGTACATATGGTGGACAAGGCTCTATCAGAAAACCCTTTTCGCTCGCTAGTCTATAAATGTCTCTATTTATATACTCTTTACCATTGTCACATCTAAGTTTCTTGATTCTACATCCAGTTAAGTTTTCGACAGTATTTATATAATCGACAAAACATTCGTAAACTTCAACCTTAGATTTGATTGTATACACTCTTGCCGCTTTGCTGTAATCATCTATGAATGATAAAAAGTATTTTTCTCCATTGTGTCCAGTAGTGTGTGGACCATTTAGATCCGTATGTACTATCTCTAATAATTTTCTGACTCTTGTTCTCTTATTTTCGAAAGATAGGTTGTGCATTTTATTCTGTATACATGTTCCGCATCTAAGAAAAGTTGACTCTAATTCTTCTGGCATTCCCGCCACTAATTTGTGTCTACACATTCTCTCTAAATAGTCGAAGTTAACATGACCTAATATTTTATGATACTTCTCTTTCAGTGTCATAGTATTATAACTTCTTGTAGTTAAATTCGATTCGCTGTCCCCTACTAAGCTATTTACTTTGTATAGACCGTTTTCTTTAAACGCAATTGCAATCACTCTATTGTATTCATTATAAATCTTAGCGGTATCCCCTACTGAGACAATTCTATTCAAATTGGTAACTTTCGCAAAGCTTAGTAAATTTCGATCCATTTCCTTCACAAAAAATACATTTGATATTCTAACGCTCGTCTTCTTACCGTAAACGTTAAAGTAGTTTTGAATTTCGCCAATTTTGGTTGCTTTTAGTAAAGTACCATCTCCTATTTTTACACTAACCGGTGGCTTCAGATCTGTAAACTTGGTAAAATATGCATCATTATTTATTATATGGTCGGTACATCCGCTGTCTAATACCCACTCTATTTTCGTGCTTGTACCGTTATTGGCTTCTATGTTATTACTCTCAGTAGCAACCTTCGACTGTACTTCTGTATAGAATGAGCCCGCATTGTTCTCGATATTGTTGTGAGACACATTGCCTCGTCGCTCTCCTTCGTAAGATTGTTGCCATCCGCTGTGTTGACCTCTGCGATGGAAACAACTTCGACCTCTGCTGTTGCCTCGTTGACTGAAACCTCTGCCTCCTCGGCCTCTTCCGCCATCTCGTTGATACTGCGATTGCTGTTGCTGGTAGCCACCTCCTTGCCAATATGATCCGCCATTAGCGCTGCTCCTGTCGGAATATTCTCTCGGCCACGTGCTCTTACAGTTGACTCGTAGATGTCCCAGTTTTCCACACTTGAAACATTTTTTTTCTGGCGTTTTCCTCTCAATTTTAAACGCACTCGATTTGCCTTGACTTTGACCATTTTCGTCTTTCGCGCGCAGTTCCCACATGGTTATTTTATTTTTAACGAATTCGCACGTCTGGTCCGATTCTTTTACCGCGTCGATTAGGTCACCAATATAACTCAAGGAGTCTGGTAATGTCCGTAGAATGTAATTTAATTTTTCTTTTTCACTTACCGTCGCACCTGAGTTTTTCAGCTCGTTTATTTGCTTCTCGAAGTCAGCAAAAAAGGTGCTCGAGTCTTCATAATCGCGTAGCTTTAACTTTTCAAGTCTGTTTCTAACACATATCTGCAACGCCGTTGACTCCTTCAAATAAATTTGGTCAAATTTCTTTATAATGCCGTACGCTGTTTCTTCGCCGCTAATGAACTCCATTTGTTCATTTGTGATGCTGTTGTATATATAGTTTAGTGCCTTAAGGTTATTCTCTTCCCACGTGTTTGCATCGTCCGTCGCTATCCGTGCTCTCGTTGCCACTTCGCCACACTTTTTCCATCGTAGATATAATAGAATCCTCTTCTTCCAGATACTGTAGTCTCTGCCATCGAATACCTGGATTTTGATTTCCTCAGTCATTTTTCTTTCACTGTTCTCTAACTTGGAACTATCCCGAAAGATGTACTTTTTCAATACTGCGATTTTGGAAATTTCACGTTCGACAATCTTTCTTACGTAGGCTAATTTAATGTCTTCCTCAATTTCCGTTTCACTACTCACAGAGTTGTTCGGAGCACAAACCACGTGTTTAACTTCGGAAACTTCACTGTACCAAACCACGTTCTGCTACCATGTGAAATTAATGGAGTGGTGAGTGAGATTAGTCAACCCCTTTTGGTCCAGCTATGACTATGCTTGATTTTATTTTGATCTACTCTCTTCTACAGTTTCTCCTGAACTGCCTATCGGCTCATGTAAGCCAGTGATGCGCGCTTCTCTCTCAACGTATAATTAGGTTCCTAAATCTAGGACAGGTGTCGCAGTCTGCCCGCTGTACATGGTCTATAGAAATTTACCTTACATACTAACAAAAATGGCTGAAGAAAATCTGAACGTTAATGGAGAAGTTAAAGAATGTACTGTCGTCCCTATTGTTGGTGACGGTGCATGTTTGTTTCGTGCTCTCTCTTATTTAATGTACGGAACACAAGATAGAGCGATAGAGGTGCGTTCAGGAATGGTGATAACTACGTAACACCTGCCGAATATTTTGCTGATATGATGAAAAATGCTACTTATGCCGGATTTTGTGAGTTACTAGCAGCAGGATTAATATTCCCATTTAAGTTTGAAGTTTATAGAAACGGTCTCATATATCCGGAATCTGGATCTAACGACTATCCGGTAAGGCTATTACGATTTAGCCAAGATTTGTCCAGTGAGCATTTTGATGCCTATCTTCCCATAGCAGCACAGAACATAACTCGGCGTCGTATGGAGGTAGCTGTAGAAGAACATGCTTTTGGAATTGATACACCTTCGCAACTTAAAGTTGATAAAGGTTGCCAGGAGGTACCTGTTTTAGAGCGTGAGGACCTATTGTATCTTCAATAAATTATGATGAAAATTCAATAAGAAGCTTATTGTTCCAATCTGAGTCTGTAACATTAATAGCTGACTACCTGAATCCCACCGTAAAGCTGTGTCTGAATATAAGCAAAAAAACCCTGATGTACAGAAGCAAGCTGTCGCCACCTACCAGGCTGCGAACCCTGAAAAACATAGGCAATCTGCTGCACTATATCAGGCCAGAAATACCGATGTGCATAGAGTGATTCAGTCACGGTATAGAGAAAATACAATTCAGCGTGTATGGAGAAGCAAGTTGCTTTCGGGTTTGGCGTATGACCCAGATATTGCTTATAGAACTGACAGCAGTGTAGTCTTAGGTTCTATGACGTACAAGTGTCAGTGGTGTAACACCTTGAAGTGGAAAGATGAGACACCTGGCGTGTGTTGTAGCGCCGGTAAAGTACAACTTGAGCCGTTTAAACAGCTGCCTGAACCACTTTACAGTCTGGTTAATGATTTACACCCAAATCATGTACACTTCATGGATCATATCCAAAAATATAATGCCTGTTTTCAAATGACTTCCTTTGGTGGAAAACAAATAAAAGAAGGCGGTTTTTCAACCAACTTTTAAAGTTCAAGGACAAGCCTATCATTTAATTGGTAGTATATTACCGGAACCTGGGCAGGATGCACAGTTTCTGCAAATTTATTTCGTCGGTGAAGATGATAGAGAAGCTAATATTTGATGTTCTAAACTTGTTGATTTGAGACCAAATTTAATCAAACAATTGCAGCTTATGTTAGTTGAGGTGAACCCATACATAAAAGATCCAAAAACAGCCATTGATAAAATATCGCTTTCAGAGTCATTCAAGTTCGTAATACATGCAGATAAAAAACCACAAAGAGAACACAGAGGCAGATTTAATGCACCAACGGCAAATGAAGTGGCTGTTGTATTGGTAGATCAACATTTTGACCGAAGAGACATTATCCTCGAAAGCCGAAGTAACTCACTTCAGCGTATCAGTGAGATACATCGAGCTTATGACGCGCTGCAGTACTGGTTGATGTTTTGCTGGGGGATGATGGCTATTCAATCAACATACCACAATGCGATCCCACAACTAAGTTGCCCTTGAAAAAAACAGTCTCTGCTGTAAGTTTTTATTCATACAGAATAATGATCAGAGAAGGAGAAGATAACTTTTTGGTTAAATATCGCGCTCTTCTTATTCAATATTTGGTAGATGAATACGCAAAAATAGAAACTAAAAGACTAAACTACATAAAATACAATCAAGCCAAATTGCGCGCAGATAATTATATTCATTTAAAAGATGTAATTGGATGGCAAGATACTGAAGCAAATTAGCTGGCACAAATGATAGTACTTCCATCATCTTTTACTGGTGGACCAAGATACATGCACGAAAAAACCCAAGACGCCATGACCTATGTATGTTAGACATTACGGTCGTCCCGACCTTTTTATTACTTTTACATGTAACCCACGCTGGAGTGGCATAAATGAGCACTTACTTTCAGGACAACAATCTCATGATCGATACGATATTATTTCGCGTGTCTTTCGATTAAAGGTAAAAAAGGTCATGGATTTGTCGATACAAGGGAAAATATTCGGTGAAGTGAGATGCTATATGTATTCGACGGAATGGCAAAAGCGAGATCTTCCGCATATTCATATACTTTTATGGCTTCAACATCGCATGACTTCGGATCAAATTGACAATATTATTTGTGCTGAAATACCTAACCCCGATCGTGATCCTGAGCTTTACGAAATTGTTAAAAGTAATATGATACATGGCCCCTATGGAAGTTTAAACCGAAATTCTCCATGCATGAAAGATAATTCGTGCAGCAAACGTTATCCTAAGGCTTTTATTAAGGAAACTCAAACTGGTGATGATGGTTATCCGCAGTACAGGATACGTTCTCTGGATGACGGTGGATTCTCTGTCAATTTCAAGGGTGTTACAATAGGTAATCGTTGGGTGGTTCCTTATAATCCAGTGCTATTAAGAACATGTAACGCTCACGTGAACGTAGAGTATTGCCATTCAGTGAAGTCAATGAAATACGTTTGCAAATATGTTAATAAAGGGTCAGATCAGGCTACGTTTACTTTAGAGAACGGGAAGGATGGGAAGGATGAAGTTACAACCTACGCAAGTGGTCGACATATTAGTTCAGCTGAAGCAGTTTGGCGAATCCTTGAATTCCCAATACATGAGCGTTTTCCTCCTGTAGTGCACCTTGCTGTCCATTTAGAAAATGGACAGAGAATTTATTTTAACACTTTACCGACCGGCCGTCGATTAATCGACGTTTTGTTCTCAACGCTTACCGATCGGCCATCGATTATTCGTCTTTTGCTCTACAACGCTTACCGACCGGTCGTCGATTAATCGACTTTGATCTTTCTGTTAGGTTTGGTCAGGCTGGACTGACAAGTAGCAAGCATCAGGCATTTCGCATTCTAGATTCAGATAATCGTTGCTTTTCTCTAAGCTTTAGCTCTTAAATTTGGTTACCCTACAATAACACGAAGCGTACAATTTTACCAGAGCTTAAGGAAAGCGCATATATTCAAGCGCGTCAGTCTAGGCCGAAACCGAGCCGGTGTCTCGGACGATTTGCGGCTGAGTGGGCGGTGAGAAGGGCGGTGAGAAGGGAGAACATAGTGTAAGCCCACCAAGAGCGAAGCGCGCATGCTCGGGCATTAGTGCCCCAAAGTGAACGCGAGGCGGCGCTGGGAACTCACCACGAGGCGAGAGCCCGCCAAGTCGCCATTCCAGTGTCGGCGATCACCACGTGCAGAGGGATTGCGGAATCTGTCGGGTCGATTTACTGTTACGTCGGGACTCTGTACAGTCCGCAATAAACGCTATCTTGGAACCTGTCGAAGACGACGAGTCGTGATTGCCCCAGTCATTTCCCCTTTCCCAACGGTAGTGATCGCGAAACCCGAAGTGAGCCGGCGTTCGAGCACGTGAACATCTTGAGCGCGAAATTGACCGTTGGCAGTTCTGGGCGCTTACAATAGTATGTTCGAACCACTACCGGTCGGTAAAGTGTTAATGAGCAGAACTTGTGCGACAAATTGAGTAGTCCTCCTACAACTACACTCCTCTCCTTTTTCGATCTGTGTAACGTGGATGGCTTTGCAAAAACATTGCTATACTCGGAAGTCCCTGCGTATTACGTTTGGAACAAGCGATCGTTTCAGAGAAGGAAGAAAGGAGTGAATGTTGAAGGATGGTCAGGGGTCAAAAAAGAACACGTTCTAGGTAGGGTTTATACTGTTCATCCAAACAATACAGAATGCTACCACCTTCGAACGCTTCTACATGAGATCAGAGGCCCAATTTCATTTAAAGCGTTGAAAACTGTAGATGGTCACTTACATCCCACTTTCCAATCCGCGTGCAAGGCTCTAGGTCTATTCGAAGATGATCGGCATTTGGATTCAGCTCTTGAAGAGGCAGTACTTTGTCAAACATCGCATATGATTCGAGAGCTTTTTGCTATCATTTTATCGTTCTGCCAGGTTTCCGACCCCTTATGTCTTTGGCAAAAATACAAAGAATACCTTTCTGAAGACTTTAAAAAACAACTGGAAAGGCAAGGTGACGTGGATGTAGAGCACTCATCGGACCTGATATTTAACAAATGCCTGTCGGTATTAGAGGATGCCGTATTATCATTATGCGGCCGTTCTCTTAAAGAGCATGGATTACCTCAGCCAATAACATCAATACATTTTGAAAATAGAGAGTACGTGAAGGAGACTAGTTACGATACAGTGGCCTTAGAAGACGCAGTAAGAAAAAATGAAGCATCCTTGAATGACGAGCAACAGAAAGTATACAATAAAATTATCACAAGTTCAGATGCAAATGACGGTCGGATATTCTTCTTAGACGCTCCAGGCGGAACTGGTAAAACCTTCCTTATTAATTTACTTTTGGCGAAAGTAAGAAGTACTCACGGCATTGCCCTGGCTGTGGCGTCGTCCGGCATAGCTGCTACATTACTCGAAGGTGGTCGAACTGCTCATGCTACTTTTAAGTTACCACTCAATTTAATCACTGCCGAGACTTCCATTTGCAACATCCCCAAACAAAGTAATTTTGCTGAAGTTTTAAAGAGTACAAAAATAATCGTGTGGGACGAAATAACGATGGCTCATAAAGGTGGTATTGAAGCCTTAAACAGATCACTAAGGGATATAAGGGGTAATACAAAGTTAATGGGTGGCGTAACAGTTTTGCTGGCGGGAGACTTTCGGCAGACTCTACCAGTGGTGCCCAAAGGAACCAGAGCTGACGAAGTAAAGTCGTGCATTAAGAAATCTAATTTGTGGCCGCAGGTTAATATTCTTAAGCTCTCTAAAAATATGAGAGCACATTTGGGCGGGGATGAGTCTGCTGGTAGATTTTCAGATCTCCTTCTTAAAATCGGTAATGGTGATTTTCCATCGTTTGATGGAATGATAACCATCCCGGAAGAATTGTGCACAGTTGTTACTACGGTTCAAGAATTGCTGTCTAAAGTTTATCCAGACATTATTCATATACATGACAAGCCTATTGAATGGTTATGGGAGCGTGCCATACTTACTCCAAAGAACGATCAAGCAACAGCTTTCAACGATATCCTGCTCATGTCGTTTGAGGGCGAAGAAAAGGTCTATACTTCGATTGATACTGTGGTTAATACAGATGACGCTACTAATTACCCTGTAGAATTTTTAAATTCATTGAAACCGCTAGGTTTGCCTTATCATAAGCTTATTCTGCGTGTGGGCACTCCAATTATGTTATTGCGAAATTTAAAACCACCAAAACTTTGTAACGGTACGAGACTGCAAGTGAAAGCGTTACATCGCAATATAGTGGAAGCCACTATATTAACTGGGTGTGCGAAAGGGGAAACTGTATTTATACTACGAATCCCATTAATACCTAATGATATCCCGTTCGAATTTAAACGATTACAGTTTCCCCTAAAAGTCTGCTTTGCCATGACAATAAACAAGTCTCAGGGGCAAACATGTCTCAGGGGAGAGAACATTGCTTCTCTCATGGACAGTTTTATGTTGCTTGCTCACGAGTAAGTTCACCCAATAGCTTGATAGTTTTAGCGCCTAATGACTGATTAGTTAAGAATATAGTGTAGAAAGAAGTTTTATAGGCCCTAATTTTTTACACACGCTAAATAAAAGTAAAGCCGCAAAAACTATACCTAATTAATAATAATACTTCTTAACGCGAACGAAGCCGCGGGCAAAAGCTAGAATTGCTATATTTGCCGGATCTAGCGGCTATGTACGAATGACCGTCGGAGTTCAAGACTTGCTGGTCAAACTGCGGGAAGGTGTCGTAAAGAGTTTCGCCTTCGGAGTTCAAACTGGAGCACTTCCAGCTGACGTGGTGGGCGTTGATGTCACCCATGAAAACAGAATCGGACGGCCAGGCGGGCGGTAAGAGGCCTCAATGCTTAAAGGCTCTGTGAGGTTGAGAATTTTGACGGCCATAACCTCTGTATTAGGCTCGTTCACTTGAATATCATCCACATTAGCCCAGCTGAGGTGGTTAGTTACCAGGATAACCTCCCCCCCCCCCCCCCCCTGGCCAATGCGGTTTTTCCTTATTATTGTATAACCCGCGATACTACGTTTGATGTGTGGTTTCAGGAATGACTCAACGCACACCATAACATCTACATTTCTAATCAACTCTCTTAGTTCAGCGAGTTTGTTTGCGATGCTTCTACAAATCCAGAATAGGAGCTGGACTTCGCTTAACTTAATCGGATGAGATCTGTTTGTATTCATTGTGGATAGCTATTCATTTTTCCTTGAAGGTAGCGTACAATCTGCCGACTGACTTGGGTTAGACTGGGATATTTGTATGCTTACGGGGTCCATAAGAATGTCTGTCGCGTTATCGCTTAACATAACGGATGTGTTACCCTCCTGTTGGGTCTTCTTCATTAACCTGCCCCATTTCCCTCGTATGAGGTTTGGACAAGATATACGCGATTCTAAATTCGGCCTTCTTAATGTCTCGGTCCCTATTTGTAAAGGAATGGAAATGCGTTGGACAAACCGGAATTTAGCATGCACTAACAACTGGTTCAAAAAACAATTGAGAATGTACAGGAATATGACTTACCGGGTGTAGGCTGGAAGAATTCGGGAAACGGAAGCAGGAATGATGATGGTCGGTTACAGGTCTACGTTCAGCGGAATAGATGATTAGGCTTAGAGAGGTCTGCGAGCGTTGGTGAGGTCCGAACTGGGGACAGGTTTGGTCGTGACGGAAGTGATTCGTACTGGGAATCAGGAGATCGTCCACGCCAGGAACTTTCGTAGCTCGAACAAGGAGCACCAGAAGTGGGATCCGAACAAGGGATCGTGGCCAGTTTTCCCCACAACGGGGCTGTTGTTCGAACCAGGAACCGCCTGAGACGTTAACTCTCAGAGACACAGTTAATATAAAGAAAGAATGGTTGAGAACGGTGAAGGAGCAGCCGTGGTACGGAGCAGTACTGCCTGAATAATGACGATCGCCGTCGACTCCAAAAACGACGCATAATTGAACAAAAAAAGGTCGCGGCCCCCGCATTCCCTCGCTTCGGGTGACGGCGATTTGGGTGCGAGGCAATTAGACTGCTGCCGGCATCTATAGACTATATGTACAACTGCGCTTCAATATCTTATAACTAATGGTTTTTTAACACTATTTAACTGAAGAACTTCCTTCCTGATGGCCGATAATTCTTGTCTCGGCGCTAGCGCGTGCATCTTCCCCTACTGTGGCCGTAGCTCAAGCAATTGTGGCACGTTCTAACCTGGTCTACATATACTTCTATCGGAATGTTAACCAATTTGAAGGCTGATATGTAGTCCGGTACAGTATTCCCCTCGAAGGTGATCACCACTGACCGGCTTGGCTCCCACCCCACCTTGTTGTTCTCTGGATTGATTGTTTTTCTGTTGGGCCTCCTTGCCGAAAGGATCTTACAAGGCGCCACTAACACTTAATCAGTTCCTCCATGCATGTGTCTGCGTCTATATCCCTTACGATTCTCCTGCAGGAGATCCTGTAAGCAGGAACTTGAGCCTCCAGGGAAGACTCTACTTTCTTCCTGTTTTCAAGAATGAGTTTGTTGGCTAAGGTCGCATTCACAAACGTTATCTCTGCGTTGCTATAACCGCTAGCCGTCATTTGTTTGGCACCCTGATATAGCGTTGACACTGCTTTCGCAATTGTCATCATATTGCGTGTGCGGCTGTCCTTGACGTGTTGAGGCTTAAGCGTGACGTCCACCGCCGCTTGCCCAATACGGGTTGCGGGATAGGTGTTGGCCGTTGTTGAATTGGCTGTTGACCTGTCGATTCTGTTTATTTCCATGTCCTTGTTGGTAGGCGGTTCGTCTCAAAAATTTCTCTTACTGCTACAGTCCTTTTCGTCGCTCGAGGTGGACTTACGCTTATGAGGCCATTCCGTAGAGGCGGGCCAGTACAGCCGCTCGTTCGGTGGCTCCCCCGTATCCATCCCTGCTTGGGAGCGTCTCACGCTTCCCTCATGCTACTCCCTTAAAAGTGAGGTTAGCTACCCTTCCCACCGACACTTTGACTCCGCACCACTCCACTCCACTCCACTCCCGTGATTAATCTCTGGCCTGTACCAAGAGACAATCGCGTTCTTGTTCGCGTACCAAAAACCCGCGAAATACACTTATAATGGAACTTACTCACGCGCCGTCTTGCGGAGGAATCTCTCTACCCCGGGGGGTTACGCGGACACTTGGAACAAAGTAATAAAGTAGTTTGAAATAGCGAAGAGACACTTAGGCCCGTATTCAGAGTCGTGGCTAACATAAGTCGAAAACTTAGTTGAAATATCTGACTTTAGCGCCACACGTATTCACAGTCGGTATTTTAAGGGGGTACGCTAGGTGCTGGTGACTTTCGAAGTTAGTGACAAAAACCCTAGTTTTATTGAAAAATCAGGCGAAAATGGGGTTTAGAATTGAACAGGATGTTTTCTCTAATTAAGCATATCTCGGACTGGGCGAGGGCTCATTCGAAAGAGGAAGATTCAATGAAGGAAGCTCTACTTGCGATTTTGTTCACGATACACATAGGATGGCCTACAAAGGTCTAGTTTCGAGCAGTTTCGGGGTTACATTTTGCCGATTTTTGCCCTAATTTCTCACACTTTTTTTATATAATGTAAATCGAATCTGTTGCAACCACGAGTAGGGCTTCCTTCATTGAACCTTCCTCTTTCAAATGAGCCCTCCCTCAGTTCGACATATGCTTAACTAGAGAAAAAATCCTGTTCAATTCTAAACCTTATTTTCGCCTGATTTATCGGTAGAACTAGGGTTTTTGTCGTTAATTTCAAAAGTCACCAGCACCTAGCGTACCCGCTTAAGTCGACTTAAACGGCTCCGGATTAGTTTTGACATTACGAAGTCGACTTATTTCAGGCCGTATTCATAATTGAACTAAGTCGGAATGAAGCGGTGTTATACCTGAAGAGAGGGTAGGTTAACACGTTGACGACGGCGCGGATATTCGCGGTCCATTCCGTGCGGCGGCACTTCAACTAGCGGTCCGCCCCATGGGCCACTGGTGGGTCATGCCGGCGTCAACGTGTTAAAGTCGATTTTCTCAAGTCAGCCCGATGGTTGACTTCCGAAATGCCTAACGCATCTTATTGGTCGAAAATCTGAAAATGTCAAACTAGCCAGGTGCGACCGGCGTCGAGTGATTACCGTCGTGTTCAGTGCAGTTCAGTGCAGTTCAGTGCAGTTCGGTCCCGTTTTCAGCGTCTACCAGCAAGCGTTCAGTGTCTTGCGTGCATTTCAACCGGGTTTAACCCTATTTCGAGTTATTTTTCTAGCGTTTAGCGTTCAGCGTTCAGGAGTTACCCGCAATTCATTATTATCACTGTTACGGGCTAGCCTCGCGAGGCCGGTTTTTCCCTCTCGACTTTTCGGAGTTCAAGGAGAAAAGGAACGGGTTCGATATTTCTGCATTTATGAATGGAGTGGAAAAGTAGTCGAGACGTTTCCTTAGGATAACGAGCCTTCACCTCAGCACTGCAATGTTTAGGATTAAGGTAGGACAACACGAAGTTAAAGAAGTTGGTCCGTTGCCGGAGGGTAACGGTTCGTCTTCCAAGACTTCGTGGGGTTGAGGGTAAGGATATTCTCGAGCGGTAAAGAATATTCCTAAACTGTGTGGGTTCTTTTCTCTAATAATTCTCAATGTTAGGATTCGACAGGTGGTATAGTGATTTGACACAGTGATTTGAAGGTGAAAATATGATCTCTATATTCAGAGTAATCTAAAGGATATCAGATAAAGTAAAGTTCAAAGATAATGCAATATATATGTCCAGTGTGTGTTTGATGTTATAATTACTTGTGTACCTCGTCTGTCTTGTTGCAACAGTATTCAATCGTAATAAACTTCCCTACTCGAAAACTGAATCTATGATAGTCGCACTAATATATAAAGATTGGTCGAAAGTACCGTGTACGATCTTCCTCGAAGTAACCCCGTACTTCACTAACAAGGGAACCTCCCGAGGTGTCGGCCTCCGATTTCAATTAAACTTTATAGGCCCATTAAGCTCGTCAAAATAAGAGATACGTATATTTTTTTAGCGGCTAAATTTCATTTTTAGGGGGTGTAACCACCCTCCAAAGTTGGAGCATCAAAGGGCTATCTCGGTAACTATCGCACATACAAGAATATTTCTTTGGAAGAAGTTTCATAGTTTTTTATGCTCAATTTCAAAATGTTCATAAGTTTAAAAAACAAGTAATTTGTTTATAACAAAAAAATTATTCTTCCTCTATTTGGCAATTTTTTGCAATTATCAATAGGGCATAAAAAACTATGAAACATATTCCAAAGAAATATTCTTGTATGTGCGATAGTTACCGAGATAGCCCTTTGATGTCCAAATTTGGAGGGTGGTTTCACCCCCCCCCCCAAAAAAATGAAATTTAGTCGTTAAAAAAATACGTATCTGTAAGCGACTTTTTGGAAGTACCCGAGATAGCAGCGCAGGCCTGGACTTTGTCACGGAGCCGAGTCGACCAAGTAACCCGACACCACGGAGGACTCATAGATTCCCACGCGGGAATGCGTTTCGAGGGCTCTTAGGGACTAAGGCCCAGCGTACTTTAGTTAGCGTCACTTGTGTCCTTCGCAGCGGCTGAGACACAACGTGTGAGACTGTCGTGCGAACTGTTTGTAGCCAGCGTCTATACGTGCAATGCATTTGCGACTCTGATTGTACTCTCCGAACTCCACGTTTTATATGATTGCGCCCGAACCGTCAACCTCGAGGATCCGCGCGTATTGCGATACGGCTATCCAGCGATTGTGTCTAACATATCTCTTATTTTTTCGAGCTTAATCAGCCTACAAAGTTTAATTGAAGTCGGAGGCGGACACCTCCGGAGGTTCCCTTGTGAGTGTAACTGATTTCTAACCAACCCAACAGAGAGTGTTACATATCAGCGTGAAGAATAAATTCTGCCTAATATGCGATAAGGCACCGAGGAAGAAGGAAGCTCCACCGACGCATCGTTGTTTCAAGAACTGGGGCCGCCACCAAACTTCGACCGCTATGGAAAGTGTTTGCATCGTAGAAGGATTTAAGTCTAGCGTAGAGACTCACGGGCTAATATAGTGTATATTAATCGCCGATGAGGATAGTAGTGTTTGCACGAAGATATTGGACAATGACCCCTACAAGGACTACCTGGTGCAAGTGCGAAAAATAGAGTGCAGCAATCATGTACTAAGGAATATGAGCCAGAAAATCAAGCAAATTGTTCAGAAACGGCCGTACAAGGATCTACGCAATGTCGTAAAACAGAATGAACTCCGCCTGCATAGCGGTGTTACGGGCCAGCCGTGCGAGCCTGTTTTCCAGCCGCAGGTATGTGCAATGCGGCGTTGGTGCAGTGGAAAACTGGTCAGGCTCGCTCCTAAATCTTTATGGGGGACCAACCGATAGTCGCCGATTCGTTAGAATCAGGCGGTGCAATACCGATTGATGCGGGATGTGGTTTAGGGTCGGAAGGAATAAGCCTTGAGACACCACCCGGCTACACTCACGCGCCGAGTCTCTCCCAAGTCTTACGGGTCTTAGGGCAGGTAGTCCTACTCACAAAATGTTTCTATGATCTATACTACTGCTTTTCCTAAGTCGCGAGGGTGTCAGTCCAGAGACCAGTCCTTCCAGGTGTATGACCCAGTCGGTCCGAAGGTCCCCAGAAGGGAAAAAGGTTCAGGATGGCTGAAAGGTAAAAGCTTGGCGCACCACCCGGCTACACTTACGCGCCGAGTCTCTTCCAAGTCTTATATTACCCCGGATAGGAATATTCGAGCGGCTAAATATCCTATCGGTTAATGTGGGCTCTATGCACTTTTGTCGATTTCAGTGTTATATTAGATTTTGTTTCAATGACAGGTGGAAAATGGAATTCCAAATAAGGAGTGATTTTACGGAAAATAAAGTGAGATGTATTCTGAGTTGCAAAAGTAGTGATACAATTTGTGTTCAGTGTGTGTGGTTGTTACAATTACCTCTTTGCGTTACCTCGTCTGTTTGCGCACTGATTCTAACTTTCTTTACTACTACTTGCGTTACAATGAATTCGCGTTTATAGATGCTCGAAGGTGCCTGATGCACGATCTCGCTCAGAGTAACCCCGTACTCTAACGTCTAGATTTTGGTCGAAAGTAACTATGTACGATCTTCCTCGAGAATAACCCCGTATTCTCACGTCTGATTTTAGCTTCGAAGGTGCAGTGCACGATCTACTACTATTTGAGCAGCGCTTCGCTGTCGGTGAATTCTGGCTTCAGACTAAGCATCGAGTTTTGGGTTTCTATTCCTTTTATAGTGAGATTTTTGGGGGTATTCCTGGAAAAAGTGGGGAAAAGTCCCTTGGTTCCCAGGGTAGGCCTAGGATTCGTCTAATTAATTGCCTGCGTCTAATGGACTAGGCGAGTTTTCCTGAGTTGTTCTATGGGGTGCTGCGTGGGCAGGTAGTAGAGCGCGGGGTGGTCAGGTCGTCGCGAGAGTTCGAGATCTTTAGAAACCGGTTTCTATGTACGGTAGGTGATTCTAATGCGGTTCAGCTCTGGAAAGTTCCAAAATACTAAGAGAAAGAAAAAATGTAATCGGAGCAAAAACATGAGGATGTAACACCTCCCCCCTTAAATTGAACATCGCGGTAAAGCGCGGTGCTTCACCAAAAGTAAGCGGACGAGTTTTCTTTTGCTATGTATTTGGATTCTAGACAGACGAGGGTGTGTACTGGGTGTGTGAACGCAGTGTGGGTGTGTCGTGGGTGTACTTAATTTCTACCTTAAATATTGCCGATGCGTTGCCCCGGGGTAGTTGGCTTGGTCCTTCGTTAACAGGTCGCTACCAGGTGATGTCTTCTTCTGACGAGACCCCGCTGTCCGTCAGTGGTGATTCCTCGCCAGATGAATCGGAGTCGTCTTGCCAGGGGAAGTTAATGTGTTCGCCCGGTGGTATCGGGATGTTTCGGTATCCGGAGTAATCTTCTCCTCCGATGAACTCATGGAGGGTGTACCCACAACTGGTGTAGAGCCGGTGTAGCGGTTTTATGACCTTTTGGCAGGTCTTGCAGTCTCTTATTGCCCGGATTTTGCTCACTGGATACCACTGGTCGCACCGGTGGCATTTGCATGGTTCTGACTTCTCGTAGTATGCGAAGTGTAGGAAGGCAACAGAGTATGATGGGGGCTTGTTTCCGCGTACATAGCATCTGCGACACAGGATTTCGCGTGTTCGACGATGCATGTATACTTTTCCTTTGACGCAGATTATGTGGTCCAACTACGGCTCCCATAGGTGCCGTTCTGCTGGCGGTACGACTGGCTCCATGGTTACTCCGTGAGGGTTTTTACTGATGGTGCTCTGAGAAGAAAGTGCGTTGACGTTTTTCCTCGGGTTCTCTTTTAAGGGATGCAGGTAAGATCATCCCCTCTTCTGTTTTTGGGTGACCTCCCCCGGCATGAACGTCTTGACCGTTTTGTCGTCGAGGGTCACGATACCTAAGTACCGATCGGTTAGCGACGTGTCGATGTGGCG
This sequence comes from Trypoxylon attenuatum, assembly GCA_963989405.1. Lineage (NCBI taxonomy): Eukaryota > Metazoa > Arthropoda > Insecta > Hymenoptera > Crabronidae > Trypoxylon > Trypoxylon attenuatum. Next base: position 14,700,920 of record OZ022488.1, read on the forward strand.
TTTCTTATGGTTCTTTCCTTTTGCTAGCTTGGGTTTTTCAGTTATTTTGTTGGCGGATCTCCCTGGTGTGGATGATATCACCGTGATGTCGTCAAGCGTTATAATATCGGTGTAGCGTTCCTCGTTCACTTCCGGTCCTGAGGCCTTGTTTCGTTTATTGGTTCGTCGCGTTTGCGAATCTTGCCCAACTTTGTATCTCCCAGTAGCGGGTCTGTAATTGGCAGGGTTGGCGAAAACAATGATGCCCTTCCTTCTTTCGACGAGCCAAGTGCCAACTTCTCCGGTTTGCATTGAGAAGGTGCGGTAACCCTCTCTCTGGTCAGTTTGCGTGCCCTTGTCCATTGCGTAATTCTCCTTTTTCTGAGGGTGTTCAAAGTGTGCGGGATCTTATATCACCTCAACCCGCTCAGTTTTAGCTGAGGGTGGGTCTTTTGGTTCACTCCCCTCCACCAGTGTAAATGCAACACTAGGGTTGGTTGGTTTGCGAAGGTGCTTTCCAAATTTTCGGAAAGCTATCCATCCAAGTGCGGCAATGCCTGCAATGGTTAATATACCTGTAAGTCCCCAGGAGGACCGTATATGGGTGCGTGTGCTAGCGTCCTCTTGCAGTTTCCTGGCGGCGTCTTCGACTTCTCGAAGGGTGGCTGAGTACGTGTCAATCTTCCACGACGATCTATTGCTGTTAGTCCAGTTTAACGCATTGATCACCGCTTCATGGTGTTCGTTTGCTTGTAGGTCCAATTTAGATAGGTTCATTCGTACTGGAATGTCTATTGAATTGTTTAGCTTTATGATTTGAGACTTCATTGCAGTAATCTGGGTAGTGTCTGTAACGGCGCTGCACCCTTCCTCCATCTCCAGGATCCCAGTGTTGAGAAGAGTTTCTGCTTCGTGATGGTCCTTGCAGAGAATCCTAATTTTTTCCGGAACTGGAGCGTAGTACAACCATGCGCCCTTTCTTTCTAGGTTGTGCCAAAATAGTTTTTTGGTTGGTGTGACCTTAATTGAGCAGGTGCTCCAAGCGTCTTCGGATGGATCCAGAGTCAGGCGTGCGATGCAATCGGCATGCGAATCTACCGTAAATTGTGGAAGGCTGGACTCTCCAATGTATGTACCGTGAACGTGGTAAACCTGGTTTAGGTACTCGAACGACGGCAGCATGTAGCTTCGTCTGTCTGCGGCGATAGCTATGTATGGGTGGTCTGGCTGGACGTAAGCTGCGACTTCCTTTCTCCCGATCATTTGCGGAGTCGGAGCTGCAAAATCCAGTGCGCATGACGAGATGGGCTCGAAGTCTAACATCACTGACTCCCAGTCGTACAATGTGGTCTCTTCATTGACGCCACTTTACCGTACTTGGGTGCGTCAGCAGATGGGCTCATACTGGACGACACAGTTGTAGAGGTGATGTGTCCAGAATCGGCAAAGGATCTCTCGCCGGATGAAGCAGAAGAGCAGTTTCCTGGACTCAGACGGATATACCGAGGCAGAGAGCTGAACCAAAATCATCATTATTATTATCAAGTGCAGGGGCAGCTCCATATAACCAACAGGAAGGATGCTTTGTTTTGTTTATGGATCCCCAAAGGCATGAGGATCACGGAGATATCTCGGGACGACGAATTCTGGGCAAGAGACATGGGCCCGTATTCACAGTCGTGGCTGAGCCGAAATTGAGCCGAGCCAGAGCCAGAAATGATGACTTGAGCGCCGCGCGTATTCACAGTCGTCAAATAAGTCGCCTGTGACGTCATCGGCTCAAGCTCTTGCTCACGGAATCCGACTTATTCGCGGCCGTATTCACAGTCGAGCGAGCCAGGATTGAGCCGGATTTTTCGCTGGAGAGGGGGTGGATTCCCGAAGCCAGCCAAAACGGTGGCTTGAGCAAATTTTTGAACGTCCCGCGTCGAGTGTCCGGTGTCCAGTCTCTTTAATGTCCAGTGTTCAGTCGACAGTTTTCAGCGTGTAGTGTCCAGAGGAGTGTAATATCCAGTTTTCCGTCATTTTAGTGTCGAGCGTTTAACGTCTGTCGGAGTATCCAGTGTCCAGTTTCTAGGGGTGTCCAGTGTCCAATCTTTAGTGCTGACCAGTGTCCAGTATTAAGCGTGTAGTGTCCAGAGAAGTGCAATCTCCAGTTTTCGACGATTCTCTGCGTCGAAGTTTTAGCATATGACAGAACTGCTATCAACGCGTGCAGTGAAGTGAGTAGTGAAAGGTTATGTTTTGTATGCCGGTTTGCTCGAAATCCAAGTTTTCAATTTTCTGTTTCGTTTTCGGTCTTTTTAATCTGCAAGAAATGGAGTATGACGTTCCATATGGAGAAGCGGACGTGGAAGAGTACTTGGATATGGAGGATTTACTCGACATGGTAGAGGACCAAGAGGAGCCTGCCGCACCAAGGAGGTACCTGAGGGATGTGGAAAACCCCCTGGAAAGGTTCAGCGAGCAGGAGTTCCAGAGCCGTTTCCGGTATAGGAAAGAGTCTGTGCTCCATGGACTGTTACCAAAAGTTCAGCATATATTGGAGAGACCGACCAACAGAGGCCTACCGATTTCCCCGATGTGGCAAGTGTTGATCTGCCTAAGATTTTACGCAACAGCGAGCTTCCAGGTAATACCATTTATTAACATTACATTACATTACATTACATTACATTACATTTACATTCCAATATGCATACTTATGTTTATTTGCATTTCAGTTTGTGCTTGCAGATCTGGCGGAGCTTAGTCAACCTACCATATCGAGGGTCATCGAGAGGGTAAGCCTCCTGTTTGCTCGCTTAATAGGCGAGACAATAAAGATGCCAGAAGGAGCAGCGGCTCGTGCAGAGAATCGGCGCCTCTTCAACCAACTTGGGCACGGTGATGGTGCTATTGGGCTACCGGGGATAGATGGTGCCATCGACTGCTCCCATGTGCGTCTTGTTGGGAATTGTGGCAATATCCTGAATGAAGCCTACCGGAACAGAAAAGGCTACTTTTCTCTGAATGTACAGGTAAGTTACTATTTACATCGTCTTGATTTTATTGTTCTTCCTGTGTGTATTTTTATCATTTTTCTTCATTTACAGGCAGTTGTTGGTCCCCGCACAGAATTTTTGGACATTGTGCCAGAATGGGCCGGCAGCATGCACGACAGCCGGATCTTCAGGAACTCTTTGCTGTACGTGCGGTATCTGCAGGGAGAATTGGACGGTATGCTTGTGGGAGACGCAGGCTATCCAGCTCTTCCATGTCTGTTAACCCCAATTAGGAATCCTGCATCTGACGAGCATAGAAGGTATGTATTTTTGTGTACTTTAATCTCTGTCCTAATGAAATAAAGTATGATTCTATTTCTAATGCTAATTGGATTTCAGGTACATTGCCATCCATAGCCGAACGAGGGTAATTGTTGAACGTAAGTTCGGCATATGGAAGCGACGATTTCCCTGCCTGCAACGAGGACTAGGCGTAAAGCTGCAGACCGCTACGAGTATAGTTGTTGCCTGTGCGGTATTGCACAACTTATCCTTAGTATACAAAGACATTCTGGAAGAAGAGGAGCCGCAGGAGGAACAGGAGCCGCAGGAGGAAGAACAACAGAATCCAGTGCAGTGGCAGGGTGCGCAGGCGGGTGGATACGCAGTTCGGGAAGGAATTATCAATAGGTTATTTCAATAAAACTATTTATTTAAAAAAACAGACTTTATTTTATCTTTCGTCCTCTCTAAGCGCCTTTTCTAAAAAATGTTGCGCGAGCCTCCTCTCATACTCTAACTTTTCTCGATTGATTTCAAATAATATTGTATCGTGCTCAATTTGCTGCTCGATGCGCTTCGCAGCAAGCTCCTGCACCAAGTCCCTCCCCTGAATCCGACGTCTTTTACGTATTTCTGCAAACAAATTTTAAAACTGGTAAGTTGATGAAAGTGAAATGATTAATTTAACAGACAAAAACAAATGTACATACCATTGATGCTCTCCTCTGCAGGCTCATCGAACGAGCAGCTAGTCCCTGGTTGCGGGGATCTCACTCGGGCCGCATACCTGTTCTCGATTTCGGCTCTTTTTTCTGAAAATAAAAAATTATAGTATAATTATAGGATAATTTTCAAAGGTAAAATGGCTTGCTATCGTAAAAAAAATGGTATGCAACATGACTCACCAGGCAGTTTCGTCCCCAGGTTCGAGGTGACAGAGTCTGGCGTGTCCACGAGCAGACCCTTCGTGATCATTGTGATCTCCGGATCAATATCCGCCGGAGTACATGGAGGATCGCCTACTGTCTTCAAAGTCTCCTGTCGTTCCAAAGTTAGCGCCTCCCGCTGCAGACGCTTCATGTTCGACCACAATTTGCGCAATTGTTGGCCCGTTCGCTAAACACAGAAAATAAATTATTGTATTTATTGTATTCTTCAGTATTCAGTATTCGTATTATTAAAAAATTTCCCGTATAATAAAGAGTTCTGAAACATTATTTAGATTAACATAAAACTTACATTTCCGTCGATCCCCGCAGACAAATTGTATTCTTCGGTGATGCGTTCCCACACCTCATTCTTCTCACGCATCGTCGTGCCTCCGCACTCCTTATTCTCCAAAATATTTTTATATGTGTTTAGAATTTTTAAAAATATTCTCCGCTCGGTATGTTGTGTGCGTGACTGGGATAGCCTCGGCGTTCCCGATTGTAGTCGTGCACGTTAGAAGGTAGGGGATCGTGTGTCACTTAAGGATAGGAATCCACTCCAGGAAACGTTATCACTTCGTTGTTTTATTGAAGAATGCCTGGTGGTCTACAACGATGGTTACAAGGTGCTCCGCGATACTGAGATCGGCGGTCAAACAGGCGGCCAGCGGCGTTACGGTATCTACTACTCGCGTTTTCAGGAATCTCCCCCGTTGCTTCGCCGCGGGCCGTCTTTTATACAATATTTCTGCTTAGTCTACGTTTTTGGTCGCTGGGGCCTTATTCTCGAAGCTTCTATTGTCGAATTGTTGACGGTGCATTTCGGGGCGCTCAAGGTTATGCCCATATTTGGTAATGTTCGCGATCGCGCGGCCTATGACTCATCCCTATCGGGTTACTTATTGCGCGGTTAATTCGCGGGGGAGCTACGTGGCTTTTGGGGACCTACTACACCCCTCCCCCCCTTTTGAGAAGGAAGCTTCCTAGCTTCACGTCGCGAGCTGCCTATCTGAGTTCTCGGTATTTGATCGGGTTCCCGGCGCGTGCTAATCGGCTACTCGGCTCGCGGGCCGTCGCTATCTTATCGGCTACTGGGTACTATTCGCGGTTCGCGGCGCAAGCAGCTTGGTCCGGTAGTTTATTCGCTCTTATTCTTTTTCTTATGTCTCTTTTCTTTCTCCCCCTTAATATAGATTTATTATATATATATTTTTTTTTTTTTTTTTTTGTATGATCGACGCATGTAGGGTAGAACAGGATTACCAAGGTAGTTATATGAGTTAAGGGTTAAATGATAATGTAGCGTATGTAATATGTATTTAATATGTAATATGTATGTATAATAGTATAATTGTTAGGTATATAATAGTAAGTAGGTATATGTATATTTAGTTTAAAAATTTGTGGGGTAGGGGATTTCCTTTCCTTCTTCGCTGGGGCGTCTTTTTTTGATCAGGGTGGCCCAGCAGGTCCGAACCGCGACTATCCTGCACTTTTCGCATTGTATTGCCGGTTGTTCCTCCCTTGCGAGGGGAATGTCGCACCTGCCGCAGCGCTGCAGGGGCTGGTCGCCGGTCAGGACCCCATGGTAGTGTCCCCGTACAGTGTCCTCCTCCCGTGCGCAAAGGCCGCAGCACGACCTGCCTTGTCTGTCCCGGTGGGCCAGTACCCGGGTACACCGCAGACGTTGTACTGCCTGTAGGACGGTGGCGACCTGGGCGTTCCTGAGCGCTATCTTTTCATGGTTTGCTGCCATTTCTGTAGCGCGGGGGGGGGGGGGGGGGGGATATCGCGATCGGTGATTAGTAAGGGTACGTGGCTAAATAATTGGGTGAGAATTACCGTTTTTTTTTTTTTTTTTTTTTTTGTTCCTTCTCTTCGTGTAAGGGTCCGTCTCGGCCTGTGGTTTGATTCTTAGTGAGGCTGAACGAGCTGGTGCACCTTGACGTTTTGTCTCGGGGTTTTGCTTAGTGGGCTTTCTCATTAGCTTATCATTATCATAGGTGCATTTCGTCGAACTGTTCTTGTCGAGGGTGTCTGTTTCGGTGCCACAGAGGTTGGCGAGTTAGTTGGCGGCTCATACTCGTGAGAACGATGAGTACTGGGCGAATTTTTGTTTGTCGTGGCATTTGGTCTATTCGTGGTTGTTGTGGTTGCCTGTTCCCTTATTCGATAAAGTGTTTGAGTCGATTCGCATGTACTTTCAGGGTTCGTCGGCCCATTTTGATGGTGTAATTCACAGGTGGGTGTTCTTCGATAATTTCGTATGGGCCTATCCATGGTGATTCTAATTTCTTGCTACGACCTCTTCGAACTGTTGGGTCGTGTAGTAATATCTTATCGCCCTTGTGATATCGGGTCTCCTTGGCGTGAGTATCGTATTCCGCTTTCGCGCGGAGCTTCGCTTCGTGGCTGCTCTGTTTCGCTACTTGGTGAGATGCTCTAATTCGTTCACGTAATTCCTGTGCATAATCTTCGTAAGTGTAGAGAGTTTTTGGTGGTACAGTTAGTGCTGTGGGCAGATTTGCCTGTCGTCCGTACATTAATTCGAATGGGGTGAGTCCAGTGGCTGTGTGCGGGGTCGTGTTGTAAACAAACATTGCGTATGGTATCCATCTGTCCCAATCAGTTTGTTGTGGGTTGGTATAATGTCGTAAGTATTCCGCTAGTGTTCGATGGGATCTTTCGAGTGCGCCATTTGTTTGGGGGTGATACGCGGTAGTCTGGATTTTGTCTATCTTTAGTAATTTGCACACGTTTTTGAATACATTGCTTAGGAAATTAGTCCCTTGGTCTGTTAAAATTGTCTCGGGAGTTCCATATTCGCATATTATTTTAGTAGCGAACGCTTCGGCTACTGTATGAGCTTCTTGATTAGGCAGAGGTATCGCCTTACTGAATCGAGTCAGCAGGTCTTGGAAGGTCAGTAGGTATTTGTTGCCATGTTCGGTCTCAGTTAAGGGTCCTACTATATCTAATGCGCATTTCTCGAATGCGGTACTTGGTGTGTCCGTTATCACCAATGGTGCTTTTTCTGCACGATGCAATTTATTTTTCTGGCATAGTTCGCACTTGGCTATATAATCTTTCACGTATTGTGTGATTCCGGCCCAGTTATGGCGTTGTCTAATTCGTCCGATAGTTCTTTCTATTCCTTGGTGTCCTCCCGTGGGGTTGTCGTGGTATTCGCGTAGTATTGCTGCCTTTTCCTCTTCGCTGTATTCCTTGAGCTCATTTGGCTGTTGTGTCACCGTGTATATGGTTCTGCTAAGTGCGTCGGCGTTTGTATTCATTTTCCCTGCTTTGTGTACTATCTCGTATTCATATTCTTCTAGCTTGAGGCGCCATCGCATTAATCGTGATCCTGGGTCCTTTACGTTGAATAGCCACACTAGGGGCTTATGATCCGTGATTATCTTAAATTTGTTTCCGTATAGGTATGGTCTATATTGTTTCGCTGCCCATACAATTGCGAGTAATTCTTTTTCCGTCGTGCTGTAGTTTCTCTCAGCTTTATTTAGTACGCGGCTCGCGTAAGCTATCGGCCGGTCCTTGCCTATTTCGCCTTGTGACAATATTGCTCCTATCGCAAAATCGGAGGCGTCTGTGGTTAGTAGGAATTCCTTCTCGAAGTCGGGATAGATTAACAGAGGTGCCGTCGTGAGGGCAGTTTTTAGTGTCCGAAACGCGTGGTCCTGTTCGTCGGTCCAATCAAATTTGGTATCCTTTACCGTTAGCTTAGTTAGGGGTTTCGCAATTTTTGAGAAGTCCTTAATGAATCGGCGGTAATATCCGGCTAATCCGAGAAACGATTGGATTCCTTTTACGTTATGCGGCGCGGGAAACTCTGTCACGGCGCGGATTTTATCCGGGTCCGGCAGGATTCCATCTTTGGTAATTACGTGTCCTAGGTAATTTACTTCCTTTCGTAAAAATTCACATTTGTTTGGTTGTAGTTTTAGGTTGTGCTTGCGTAAAATTGCGAGAACATCGCGTAGTCGTGCATTGTGTTCGTCTAGGCTTCCTCCGTGTATTACTATGTCGTCGAGATATACGAAACATTTGATACCTTGTAGTCCTGATAAGATAGTGTTCATTAGTCGTTGGAAGGTTGCAGGTGCATTCTTTAGTCCGAAAGGCATTCGGTTAAATTCATAGTGTCCATAGGGTGTAGAAAACGCGGTTTTTTCACGAGCGTCTTCGGCCATAGCTACTTGGTGATATCCTGAAGCGAGATCTAACGTTGTAAAATATTTGGCTTTTCCTAGTTGGTCCAGGATGTCGGTGATATTAGGTAAGGGAAACGAGTCTCCTATTGTTACGTCGTTTAACTTCCGGAAGTCTACTACGATTCGTAACTTTTTGTTTCCATTTGCGTCGGCTTTCTTTGGCACTACCAAAAGTGGCGCGTTCCATTGGCTATTGCTTGGTCGTACAATTTCGTCGGTTAACATTTGTTGAACTTGTTTGTTTATTTCCTGTTTGTATTTTTCTGGTAGTCTGTATGGTCTTGAGTTAATAGGCGCGGTATTGGCGGTTGTGTGGATTTCGTGTGATACGGCGGTTGTATATGTCAGAGGTTCGCCTTCCAAGTGAAATACGTCAGCATAAGTGCTACAAATATTTATTAGGGAATCCCGTTCTTCTTTATTTAAATGTTTATCGCGTAGTTGTTGTATTACTCGTTCAATTCGGCTATCACGTTTTGCCATTTCCGCGGGAGTGAGTTTGTGTATCGGTTGTATTTTTGTCTCGGAGTGTACTTCTTCGAGTTCAATTGCCGGAGGACGGAAATCTATGCTGTTATCGCTTGTGTTAAGAATGCTGACGATGCATCGGCCGTGGCGCGGCCTTGTCCAGCAGCTTCCGATAAAGACGCCGGGTTGGATTTCGTCAGCTGTCGTGATCCCGTCGTGCGTACTACGTGTTGTTATTTCTACTATGGTTTCGGATCGTGGCGGTAAGTGAATCATCGCGTTCGCGTAATAAGTTTTCCAAATGGTTGTTCCAAAACGTAACTCGTCTCTAGCGCAGTCTAGTTTGGCGCCATGTCCACGAATAAAATTTATTCCCAATATTCCTTCGTATTCGATAGGGAAATCATTTGATACTACGTATAAGGGTTGCGTAATTATTTCGGAGCCTATTCTAATATGTCCCTGTATTTCTCCGAGGGTTTTTAATGAGTTTCCTGTTGCTCCTAGTATTTCAATTTCTTTTCTCCACATGGGTACTTCATCGCGCAGGTGGCGGATTTTTATTAGGCTTATTGAAGCTCCTGTATCTATTAGCATTGGCACGGTTCCGTCGTAAGTTTCTTCTAAGGGCACGTTCGTCAGAGGTAAAGCATCCGTTTTATCTCGCGAGAGGTTTACCTGAACGACGCAACACTCTCGCGGGGTCGCGTCTCGTCTCCGTTTCCCGATGATTCGGTTTCGCTTCTGTTGGCGGGGCGCGGAGCTGGGTCCGGCCTTGAGTGCGTGGTATATGTCCTTGGCGCGTAAGTTCGTGGCTGTTGAATTCGGCGTCGGCATTCTCCGTAGGAATGGCCAGGTCTACGACAGTAGTCGCAGTAGGCTTCGACTAGGTGTGCAGTCGTTTGCGACTGACGTGGGGCGAAGTCGAATTGGCTCGCGTATCGGCTGGAGCGGCAATCGCGTCCGTAATGTCCATTTTTTCCGCATTTGGCACATTGTACCGGATAATTCGAGCGAGCTTCGGCCCGGGGAAATTCGCGTGGTCCATTATATCGACCAGAGCGGCATTCGCGCCAATTATGTCCTGCGTTTCCGCAAGTGGTGCAAATAATGGTCCGATTAGGGTAAAAGTTGCGTTGCGCGGGGGTCGCACGCTCCGTTCGTCGAGGGTGGTAATCGTGACGGGTGGAGGTGAGGTGACGCGAGTGTGAGGGGTTTGGTCCGTTTAATTTGTCCTCTTCAATTGCGCCAGATACTGCTTCTTGGAACGATCCGTAATTCCGTGCGCGAATTATCGCGCATAACGGCTCGTGTAATCCGCGAGGGAAATTGATTAGCGCTTGGTGTTTACAAATTTCGTGGATCGTACGAATCGCTGTCGCGTTGTGATGGGGCTGCTCTAAGGCCTCCATCAAATCTGTCATTATTTGCTCGGTACGAGTTGCGTAATCTCTCACAGTTTCTCCAGGTTTTTGTCGTAGGTCGTTAAATTCGATTTGTAGGAACGCGGCGGATTTGCGCCCGAGATAGCTTGCTTCCAATTCTTCCTTGAGATGCGCGTATGTGTGTATGTCACGGTGTTCGAATTCCAGCAGTGCCTTTTTTGAAAGTTTGATATGTTGAACCGCTTCTAGTAATTCGGCCTCATCGCGTGGGTGTATTTTTAGAAATGCATAATTGCATGCGCTGAGGAATTCTTTGAGAGCTTCCGGTGAACTGCCGTCGAATTTAGGGATGTATTTCAACGCGTCCTTGATTGGTAAGTTGGAAAGAACGCGAGGGCTGGCGGAGGGCCCTGGTAGGTTCTGACCATGGTTGATGTTGAGCAGTGTGTCTAATTCGGCGCGGAGTCGGTGAATTTCGGCAGAAATTTCGGCCTGGGTAACTGGATTTTGGTTTCCAGTGGGGGTCGTTTCGTTTTGTTCTCCCTGGTCTGGCATGGTGCGAGGTTGGAAGATAGCGCTTTCAAATGACAGACTTGACCTATTAGAATTAGCTCTATCGTGTCGCGGGGGAAAAAGGCTGTTGTCTAATTCTCCGAATGAGAACTCGCGGTCGAAGGTAAGATTGTTGGATGGGTCCTCGGGAGATTCCGGGTATTCGAGTACGCGCCTAACGCTGTTCCTAATCTCTCTTAGCGCAGTTACTGCGGTGTCGGTGACACCTGGTTCGACACGTGCCGCCGGGTAGCTCTGTATCGGCCTATTTCTAAGTGAATTAAATATCCGATTTCGGCTCGCGTATGTTCGGATGTATAAACGGCTGTCGGACATCTACTGTTATCGGCTTAGATAACGAGTCGGCGCATGGTTTCGACTTACGTTACGCTGGGGTTCTGTGGCAGGTGTTCGTCGGCGACGGCCTTGGCTGAGGTCACTCGACGATCGGGTTGCGGCTGCACGGTTATCGTCGTCCTTGGGCTCAGCTGTGCGTTGGCTGTTTGGTTCTCGTACGTTGTCTCTGCTTTGCTGATTCTCGTGCGTTGTCTCTGCTTTGTTGATTCTCGTGCGTTGTCTCGGCTTTGCTGATTCTCGTTTCTTGATTTCTGGTTGGCGGCTTCCTTTGTATGTCTTGCTCGTTTAATTACTTGGTTCGTCTTCTTGTACGTTTTGTTCGTTTAATTATTTGCTTCTTCTTCTTGCGTGTTTGCTTCTTTGGTTGTTGGTTTCTTCTTTTCGGTTGCCTTCTGGCCGTCGTTTTCCCTGTTTGTTGCGTTCCGGAGGTGACGGATCCCACCGCTGCCACCAAATTATGTTGTGTGCGTGACTGGGATAGCCTCGGCGTTCCCGATTGTAGTCGTGCACGTTAGAAGGTAGGGGATCGTGTGTCACTTAAGGATAGGAATCCACTCCAGGAAACGTTATCACTTCGTTGTTTTATTGAAGAATGCCTGGTGGTCTACAACGATGGTTACAAGGTGCTCCGCGATACTGAGATCGGCGGTCAAACAGGCGGCCAGCGGCGTTACGGTATCTACTACTCGCGTTTTCAGGAATCTCCCCCGTTGCTTCGCCGCGGGCCGTCTTTTATACAATATTTCTGCTTAGTCTACGTTTTTGGTCGCTGGGGCCTTATTCTCGAAGCTTCTATTGTCGAATTGTTGACGGTGCATTTCGGGGCGCTCAAGGTTATGCCCATATTTGGTAATGTTCGCGATCGCGCGGCCTATGACTCATCCCTATCGGGTTACTTATTGCGCGGTTAATTCGCGGGGGAGCTACGTGGCTTTTGGGGACCTACTACAGGTATTAGAAAAATGCTTCGATCGGGCACACGACATCTTCGCTTGATCAGTAACACAATTCTACTGACTAACAAAGGCTAGCGAATGCTGCAACTTTGAAACTTTGTTTATATTAAGAAAGGTAAGGGTGAAGAGCTTTCGAACAAAGCGGCCTTTCTAAGGGCCGAGGGACTCATCTACGATAGATCAAGCGAAAATTCAGGATTAGGCAATGGAGAAATAGAAAGGAATAATTAGGCGTTTCATTTTGTCATAATATTTTATTTATTACCCGAAATAATTTAGATAGTAGATACAAAGGTTTTTACACAGTGAATAATATAAAAGGTAAACATTCGCAATATACATTACATAATATATTCTATGCTATATAGCACTTATTTTAACTGCTACTTAATTTAATGGTACGTTTGAAAAAAATCCACGTTTCTGGCGACAATTCCGAAGCTTAACTCATGTATTTGAATTCGAGGAGAAAGCGGGAACGATACAGAGCCTCGTCCGTTGTAACCTGTGATTTGATTGGTCGATACGTCAGACACTATCCCGACAGCACCCGAAGTCTTCTACATCACACACACACGCTCGCAGTAAATGGCTCAGCTTCAGAACGCCGTTTGCTCCGTCGATCCAGGCTTGAGCCACGACTGTGAATACGGCGCGGCTCAGCTCAAAAATTCCGGCTCCCAGAGGTCAGGCTTGAGCTCCCGGCTCAGCCACGACTGTGAATACGGGCCATGGAGCCGAATCTGAAGAAGTTCTTCGAAGACGGCATGTTGCCCGAAATTATGGACAGCAGATATAATAGAGGGCAACCTATCAGAGAGCCACCGTACCTGAAAGGAAGTGTCGGAAATGCAACTGGACAAAGATCTACAAGGACCGATGACGGAAACCCAGATGTAACTGCAGCGGCAAGTGTAAACTAGTGCGCACGTGAAGAGTTGATCGATTGCAATCGATAGTCACAACTGCACCCGTGAGTGCAACCCAGCGCACATGAAGAGCTGTTCCATAGCCTGTTGTGACTGCACTGGCGAGTGCAACCCAGCGCATACGAAGAGCTGCGCGATTGCAATCGACAGTCGCAGTTGCACCGGCGTGTGCAACCCAGCATGTAAGAAGAGCTGTATCATGACCTGTTGCAACTGCACTGGCGAGTGCTGCCCAGCGTATATGAAGAGCTGTTCGATTAGAATTGATGGTCACAACTACACTGGCGAGTGCAACCCAGCGCATATGAAGAGCTGTTCAATTCTAATCGAAAGTTGCAACTGCATGGACGAGTGCAAATCAGCACATATGAAGAGCTGTTATATGGTCTCTTGCGACTGCAATGAATACCTCAATTACGTGCATCTGGCAGGTATCCGGCAACAGTGGTGAGTAACGCATGCAGGTAACAAAATTGATAAGGAGAATAATGAGGACCGCCGTTGATGGGGGTGGTGGTGGGACCTCTCTCCATTCTCCAATTTATTTGGCAAGAACAATAGTAGGTTTAATTGATAGAAAATTGTTTCAGTCGTTTTACTGAGACAAAAGGTACGTATCTTTTTGAAATGATAAACATTATTGTGTGGCACAAAATAATGCTTTATAGGGGAGAAAGGTGTAAACGCGTAAACATATATTTTCACTTACTTCGCATGTCATACCGTACGGATCGCCGATGCCTCGTTAAAATTTAAAAAATTAGTATTTCAATCTTATAATCTCTTAATATAAACCATTCACATATTCGTTTCCATATAAACGATAGGCGCAGAACACAAATCTGAATTTTGCAATTTAATTTGTTATAAACAAATTATTAAAAATTGCTGAAAATGCCAGGCATATCCGGAGATCCCTATGAACGCGCCGGCGCATAGAAAATACAATTTTTAATAATTTGTTTATAACATATTAAATTGCAAAATTCAGATTTGTGTTCTGCGCCTGTCGTTTATATGGAAACGAATATGTGGATGGTTTATATTAAGAGATTATAAGATTGAAAAACTAATTTTTTAAATTTTAACAAGGCATCGGCGATCCGTACGGTATGGCATGCGAAGTAAGTGAAAATATATGTTTACGCGTTTACCCTTTTCTCCCCTATAAAGCATTATTTTGGACTGGGCATGGGCTCATTAGATAGAGAAGACCGAAATACATGAGGATTGGCCTAATCGGTTTGGAAATTCTGTCGATTCAATGAAAAAAGTGTAATAAATGCATGTGCATTGTCGAAACCTAAATTGGCCAACGCGTCCAACGCGTATCAGAAGTCGGGAGTCGCGACCAAGATACACGCACACATTTACCAATTTCACACCTACAATGGTGCTAAGGAGACGCCATCTGCTTAGCACCAGGTGAACTGAATTTCATGTTTTTGTCGGCCAAATGCCATAGTCTCTTTTGCCGAAACGCGGGTTTACGTGTTGACACTTTTCTCCCTTATAAAGCAACATTTTGGACTGGGAGAGGGCTCATTCGAAAGAGAAGACCGAAATACAGGATGATTGGCCTAGTTGGCTTGAAAATGTGCCCTAAAGTTCTTACACATTTCCCCCACATTTACTACACTTTTTTGATTGAATATACATCGAATTTCCAAGCCAACTAGGCCAATCACCCTGTATTTCGGTCTTCTCTTTCGAATGAGCCCTCTCCCAGTCCAAAATGTTGCTTTATAAGGGAGAAAAGTGTAAACGCGTAAACCTACATATCGCCGATTTTACACGCTTTTCGTGGCCCCTGGAGATATGTTTCCGCTAGCGTGCGCGACAGGGTCTACCGCCTTAACGCTGTTTCAAATAATCAGAAAGGTAAGAAACCAGGGCGGATGCCAGTTTTCAATTCAATACGGTGTTACGTCACGTCGTGAACGTAACGCTTGTTTAAACGCGTATCATAGCCCGCGACTTTATTGATCACTGTGAATGCAGATTAATTTCACGAAATTAGAAAGCGCGCGTAATATAATATGAATCGAAGCAATGTACACCAAATGTAGAGTTTCATGAATAGGTATTGTAGTCTCGAATTATTTAGAGTCCAGCTAACATGTGGTTAATTGTCAGGACGTGCCTAAATTGAGGATGTAGGATTTGTAAAATTGTTAAAAGTATTTAGAATGATAGAAGGCTTCGGAAAGCACCCCAGGAGGTTACGCAGATACTTGAGAAAAGGTAATAAAGTAGTTCGAAAGATAGCGAAGAGACACTTAGTCCCTTCAATGTTGAGCAGATCGCACTCGAGACTGGAAAACTCCAACAATAGAGCCCTGTCGTAAATTAGTTTCAAATCGAGACCTTCTCAAGTGTCTGCTGACCGCGTGGGTTCGCTTGGGCCTTAGCGCTTCCCCTCTCCAAGCGGCCCACCGTGAAACTTTGCGCGCCAACGCCTCGAAGCTGAAGCGACCCACATCCGAAGACGCCCGAAGTCCTCCGCCAACCAGGGGCCTTCTTGCATCCCTACCCCGACGCTGCCACAAGGAGGATGACGACACGGAGTGCGAGTCCCGAGGGCTCCAGCGGAACAACTTTGTGAACTTTTGCGGACTTCGCTTTTGAACTCGCATAGCGAACATCCAAGCTGTCTTGTTCTAACTTTGTACAAAGAAGGGGTTTCCCAATAGAACCAGCAATTTGAGTTCGTTTTTCTTCAAATTCAGTTTATTTATTTCAATTCGAACATTAAACCAATCGCGATCGTGAGCAGAGCGCGTCGCGCTCCACGGGCAACGATCCCACTGCCCACAACGGTCCTTTTCAGGACTACATTCAAGGAATTAACCGCTCGACCCGCAACAACGGTAAAACTGACAATTTCAGATCGAACTCAATCGCGCCGAGTTGCAAGGGAAAGTAGAAATCTGTAACTTAGCATTCTCCCGTCGCATCTGGGACGTGACACACGCGATCCGGAAAGAATCTACACGTAGCGTACTCTTGCGGAATCGATGTAGAAATAAGACGTCAATACAATAGCGTGCAGCATTATTCGGTGGACGGATGTGCATGGTATATACGAATGTGCATTGTGTATTTTCCAGAAAGACGCGTCTGGCATCAGTTTTAGTTTCTACATTAAGTTCGTACGACATTTAGAAATCTTGTTTCCTATTGCGCTGTAATTTCCTTAAATTGTAAAGTTATATATTTACAAACGGTGCTGTGCCATAAATGAACTTCTGATTAAAGGGTGGAATGTAAATGATACAATGCAAGGTATGTATTAACGCGGTTGTTGCGGCTGTGCAAAAATTATACTACATCAATTATGCAGTCATTTGTAATCGCTGTGTGCATTTTATATCAGATTTCAGATGTTGGAAGTGATTGAATGCAGAAATAGCTTAAATGGTTATCTTGTTGTTTTTTTCATAAACTGTGCAAACCAGCATTTCCATTACTATGCAGCAATAACACTTTTCTACAAATTATTATAACCACAATGTTCTGATTTGATACACCAGCTACGGTGCATTTTGTCGCTTGACGCTTCTCTACAGTTTTTCACAGTTTTCAGCAATTTTGTAATGTTCATGGTGATTATTGTTCAATTTTACGGTTCTTCAAGGTTAAGGTCTGCAAATTGAAAACTAAACTTTAGAAATAGATTCTTCTTGACCCTTCTCACAAGAGGATATACTTTTTTGTAAATATATGCAGCATTGGTTTGAAAATGAATGATCAAAGTTAATCATTTTTTAATATTGAGTTATATCTAGTGTATATCCCCCGCAATCAAATTTGGAGCTTGCGTCATTTATGGTCAAAGTGGTGATTATATTTTGATAGAAAGAATTCTATGAAATACTTATTTAAGACTACAACTTTCCATAAAAAATTCAGATAAGTTGTTTCGTCATTTTCATTAATAATTGACAGAATACGCACATTAGGAAATCAGAATATCGCTTAGTATATAATTATTAGGGTATAAGGTACTAACGTCTTACGGCGGTACACGTAATCCTAAATGTAGCCTTCCTCAGTATTGATTCGAAATATTATTTCAACATATATATGCCATTATATTTGAATAATATCCACATTTATCTGAATCATTCTCACTTACGTTCTTTTAGTACATTATTCTAATATAACGATTTCCCGCTTTCACCTAAAATAATCAAAATTACAAGCCATTTCACATTACAATTTAGGACTAACAAACAGGAGTATAAGCAAATCTATAATCGTGTTGATTGATATAGTAGAAGTCTTATGTCTTGAACCACCTATTCAATGGTTATTAAATTCTATGCATTTTTCACACCTACCTTTCTTCTGAAGTTCACTACAGGTCGTGTTTACTAATAGAGTTTATAATTTGGGATAATGGATGTAAGCTTCATTAAACTTCATAAATAACATAAACTGATGAAATGTATGAAGCAAATGTTATGCAAAGACGCATTTTTTGATCAGAAGATTTTTATGATTCAATATCTTCTGACAAGTGTCAAGCAGGGTGCAACTCTATAGGTTCCAAGTTCAATTTAACTATGGTTGCTTGTTTATTTAGGATATTCTGCAATTGGAAAGTAGTTGGAAGAGTGCAATGTAGTAAAGTATTATTACAGTTTTGGCGGTACGTATCCTGATATGATGGGTACAGATTCATTCTTTAAAGGTTAAATATCCAATTATGATTCACCGTTATACACGTGGAGATAAGGAGGTGTAATATCTTGGATTTGATTTTGAAATTGATATTTAATAATAGCATTCTGTGTCAAATTTTATATATCGCACAGCTCTAGACAGATTATATAGATATTTCTGTATAAAGTAGATTCTAAGATTTTTGTATGCAGGGGTATATGTATTTTACAATGGTAAACTGATTCTTTGCAAGTTTTCACACGAGTAATACAAATAATATTTGCATCGAGATAAACACTATATGCTACATTATGCATGCATCATATGCACATTTGCATGTTTGTGTTCAAATGCAGCTTTTTTTTACAATCTGTCAATTCGTTAGTTTTTCTAGTTTTCTGCCTTACGTGTTGGAGTATTTCTTTGGATATAAGAAATATTTGTTGTATCTTTGTTAATTTTCTCGTTATTTTTTATACTATTATATTACGTAACTAATTACAAGTCTGCCTGCTTAAGCTATGCTTTTATTTAAAAAATATATGCACAAACTTCATTACAGTTGTGCGAAGGACAAAGAATAATTGTATGTAACGTTGTATACCGATAGCAACAACACAAAGTATGCAAATTCATGTGTTTATGACACGAATTAACACCTGTTTAGTGATCTTAGTTTTATAAGAGAATTTTGATGGATCATGGTGTAAGTTTTGGACGACACACGTGTATGTATTTCCCTATGTTTTGTGAAACTGAGGTATTTCTAATTTTAAGTGTCATATAAGAGCGATTCCACGCCAAATGATCACAGTCGATTCACACTTGGTCTCCGATTTTTTTTAAACTTCACAGATTTGTAGCCCTTGTCGAATCCTGTAAAATGCTTTTTTCCGTTCCTCGATATCGTTATTAGTTTTTAAGTTATTTAACTGCAAAGTTTGGAATCAACTTTTTTTCAAAAATTCATAACTTGAAAACTAATAAAGATACCAGGATGTGCGACCCGGCGTTTTACGCGGAAATGTTCAAATTTTACTAAAAAAAATACTTCGTGCCGGTACAACGTAAATAACAAGT
Source organism: Trypoxylon attenuatum (assembly GCA_963989405.1). Lineage (NCBI taxonomy): Eukaryota > Metazoa > Arthropoda > Insecta > Hymenoptera > Crabronidae > Trypoxylon > Trypoxylon attenuatum. The sequence continues at coordinate 14,719,718 of OZ022488.1, forward strand.
TGTGAACTATAAATAAACTTTTAATATTTAAATAAAATAGTGAAGTGGAGCACCGATCCTTTTAAAACAATATCTCAGATGCTCTGTAGTCTACTAAAGAGAATGCCACAAAGTTCAGGTTGGTAACTATTATAGTTCCGGAGCAATAAATTTTTATAACTGGGAAGAACCGGCCGGGCGCGCGTCGCGGCCAGCGACAACCGTTCACGTTTTGGATCAATTTTTCTTTAAAAATTCGTAACTCAGAAACTAATAAAGATACCAGGCTGTGCGAACCGGCATTTTCTTCGGAAATGTTCAAATTTTAATAAAAAAAAAACTTCGTGTTGGTACAACCTTAATAACAACATTTATTTATATTTTGTAACTATTTATTGAGGTTAGATTTATTGAAATTTATGAAAATAATTGTAATTGGAAAAAATAATTAACAGGAGACGAAAGCCTTATTTATACCATGCAACTTTCATTTAAGAAAATGGTAATTATTTACAATTGGGCACTCCTCACCGATTTGGCTGAAATTTGAATATGTTGTACTCTTCGATACGTAGATTGCAGATATGCAAATAAAAATTGTGGCTCTCTTTCCGTTCTTGAGATATCAATAATTATGTTAACTAATTATATAACAATAGGTAGCGCTTTGCCGATTTGGCTGTACATTAAATATGTTATAGAGCTCGATGCGTAGATTACATATTTGCGAATAAAAATTACCGATCTCTTTCTATTATTAAAATATTAATGATTATATGCGCGAAAATGCACTATTCTTTACAGGCACTCTATGAAATACTGTTCTCCTTATCGAATTTCATGCATTATCATTATATTACGCGTTAGCGCCCCCTTCACCTCATCTGGCACTGACCTGACCTGTGACTGTAAAGCCTAATGACACTTAATACGTTTTATAGTCACAAGTCAGGTCAGTGCCAGATGAGAGGAAGGGGGTGCAACTGTAAAACGTGATAAGCCTCATTATGCTTTACAGTCACAGGTCAGGTCAGTGCCAGATGAGGTGAAGGGGGCGGTAACGTATAATATAATGACAATGCATGAAATTCGATAAGGAGAACGGTATTTCATAGAGTGCCTGTAAAGAATAGTGCATTTTCGCGCATATAATCATTAATATTTTAAGAATAGAAAGAGATCGGTAATTTTTATTCGCAAATATGTAATCTACGCATCGAGCTCTATAACATATTTAATTTACAGCCAAATCGGCAAAGCGCTACCTATTGTTATATAATTAGTTAACATAATTATTGATATCTCAAGAACGGAAAGAGAGCGACAATTTTTATTTGCATATCTGCAATCTACGTATTGAAGAGTACAATAAATTCAAATTTTAGCCAAATCGGTCAAGTGGACACTATTTTACAGAGGATTTAAAAAATTAATATTTTTCATATAATTGTTAATAACTCGAAAACGAAAAGAGAGCGACAATTTTTACTTGCAGATCTGTCATCTACGCATTCAACTCTACTACATATTCAAATTTCAGCCAAATCGGTGAGGAGTGCCCAATTGTAAATAATTACCAACAAAATTTTCTCTATACCTTATAGTTCATGAGATATTACAATTATAAAATCTCAACCCCCCGGGGGATGAAATGCCCCCAATGAGCTTTTGCCGTAGCTCGTTGAATTCGGCTTGACCTCAGCATTCAGAATATCAAAAACAAAGTAGGTCGACCCGTTTAAAAAATTCAAGTTAACATTAATAACTAAATAACACCCCATTGAAAAAATACCCACGTACCGTCATCTTACGCGCCCCATCAAACCATGCAACTTTCATCTATATAGTTTTGGTGTATCTTCAAAACTGACCAAATTATTTCAGATGTGACTCCGAAGTGCCTCACCCTGTATATTATAAAGTGCACTCTCCTGATCATTTCCATGTATCTATGTATAGATAAAAAGATACAAGGGATTCAAAATTGTACAGGTAAGTAAATAATACCGCGATTTATGGTCACCGGTCAGGTCAGGCCAGCTTCCGGGGGGGGGCGGGGGGCTGCGCCGCCCCCGTTCATGTATTTGAATTCCATGTTAGTCACTAATGCATATTTTTAATTGCAACATGGAAATCGAATACATGGACGGGGGTGGCTGCCCCCCCCCCCCCCGGCCTGGCCTGACCTGACCGGTGACCATAAATCGCGGTATTATTTAGTTACCTGTACAATTTTGAATCGCTCATATCTTTTTATCTATTACTTTTCCCAACATATATACATGCACATGGAAATGATCCGTAGAGTGTATAATTAAACTGCATATACACTGCTCAAAACAGACATGGCATAGAAAAATTTTGTTGAAAAATAGGCCAAATTGGATTGACGATAACTTGGTCAAAATTAATCAAAAAATTACGATTTTTTTTTTTAAATTGAAGCCTGAAGTCTCTACTTTCGATTCCTGTATTTGAAATTTAAATTTGATGCACGCCTGCTGCTACAAACTCTTAAAACTGAGGCCATGTTTAACATGTCGAAATTTGCGAAATTCAACAAAGCCTACGGACTCAGCAAAATTCTTCTCGATAATTCCAAAACCGGCAAAAGGAAGGCGGAATCTTCCTCTTTAAGACAAAAAAAAATTCAAGTCGTTACGATTTTTCGTTCCAAAGTTATCGTGTTTTAAAGCAACACTTCCATTTTCGTTGCTATAGTACCGCCGGCATCGGTATTACCCAATGTGCACCACGGGGAGGTTGCCGGTCGGATTTTGCACATCATGCGCGGGTGCATAAGCGCACGCGCGACTATCTTCCCTACGCCTCCTAATTTCTCGCTATTTTACCTCTATGAAGTTAGCACCCCATTATTTGAATTTTGCATTTTTTGTGTTCTAAGTTGTTCTACGTTTGTTCTACGTTTGTTCTGTATTGTTCCAAAGTTAGAAGTTAGGGTAAATCTATACATACCTGCCACCCCCCCCCCCCCCTCCCGATTTAGCTGAAATTTTAATATGTTGCACTCTTCGATGCGTAGATTGAAGATATGCAAGTAACAATTGTCGCTCTCTTTTCGTTTTCGAGTTATTAACAATGATATGCAAAACATTAATTATTACTGTAAAATAGTGTTCCCTTGATCGATTTCGCTAAAATTTGAATATGTTGTACATTTCGATGGATAAATTACAGGTCTGCAAGTAAAATTGTCATTTTCTTCCCCTTTTTACAGAGAATTTTGAAAATTAATATCTTGCATATAGTTGTTGATAACGCGAGAACGAAAAGAGAGCAATCAATCTACGCATCAATCTCTAGTACATATTAAAATTTCAGTCAAATCGGTGAGGAGGCAGGTATTCTATAGATTTACGCTCTAAGTTTTTCTTGCGCGTCCAATTTTAAGCCAGTCGCCTTCCGCCTCGGAGTCGGAGTTGCGTTATGCTCTCTCTGGCTGGCGAAGACCGAGCGACGGGCTCAAAATTGGACACGCAAGAAAAAATTTGAGTTTTACAGCGAGTTTCCATCGTATCGCGATGATTTTTTTTTTTAAATTGGAGTAGAATTTGAAAATAAGAGCAATGGCATACATAAAGATAGCTTAATCATGCAAGTTCAACGAACAATCGTATATTTACAATTATATTGACATTTTCCGACTAAATTTATTTTCCCACGGTTTTGCATTGTGCTAAAGTTCTGCCATTACACACAACTCTTAGTTGAGGTCTGAGGAATGTCGGGATAAAGACTAGACGCGCGAACCGTATCAATTTTTTGGGGGAATTTTCTGAATTTTTGATTAGCGCCTGCCAAGGGTTTTGCAAACGACTAAGCTTCTCCCATTGTTTGACCGCTCTTAGTTGAAACCGAAAGAATGTTTATAAACAAATTGGACGCAGCCACCTTATTGATTTTTTTGGCAAATTTTACGTCGTGGAAAACCGGCTGCCATTTTCAAACGCAAAAGTTGCAGACTGGCAGAGTAGCCATTTGGATGATGTATTAATATTTTTCTCACATCTTTCGAGCTTGGATCTTCGGCACCGATTGGAGTCTGTTTTTCGGTGCTAGTTCTTGGACTAATATAATTAGTTGATCGAAGCTAGAATTATCTCATATTAAACAAAATCACTGCACATTACACTTCGCGTCAAAATTGAGGGATCACTTCTCTCTGGTCGCAAACTTGTCACTGTTCGCACAGCTGTAACTTTGTCAAAAGAAATCGTAAAAATATGAATTATTTTTAAATTAAAGCTTGAAGCTTCTACTTTACAACGCACTACTTGAAATTTGATTTGCGCACATTGGGGCTGTGGTAGCACATGAAATATGAGGGCATGTTTTTCTTGCAGAAAATTGCAAAGCTCAACAAGGGCCACGAGGTCGGGTGAATTTTTTTGAAGGACGCCAGTTACAGCGTTGTGTAGTTTGAAGCTTCCTCGTTAATTTGAAAAAAATAAGCCGCTACGATTTTTTTATGCGAAGTTACGATACTTTGAACGAAAAGTGACCCGCTGGCGTTAGATTAACGTAAGGTACCCCAAGGAGAGGTTGCACGGCCTGACTTTTAAAAAACACATTTAAAATACATTTAAAATACACATTTCCACTGACACATACACCAAACATACAACACAAATATACATGAGGTACAACTCCGACCGTGCAACCTCCACTTAGTGTACCTTGGTTTACTCTAATGTCGGCGGTTCAGGTTTTATTCAAACAGCCATAACTTTGTTAAGAAAATCGTAGCAACTTATTTTTTTTAAGTTAAAGGGGAAGCTTTGCGCTTTCAAATGCTGGAAGTGGCGTGGTTAAAAACAATTCAGGGAAACCCATAGCGCTTGATGAACTTTACAAATTTTTGCAAGAAAAACATGCCCTCACTTTTTATGTGCTAGAAGAGCCCTGATACGCGCAATCGAAATTCTAAGTAGTGCGTTGTAAAGCAGAGGCTTCAAGCCTTAATTTAACAAAAATTCATATTTTTACGATTTTTTTGACAAAGTTACAGCTGTTCAAACTTTGATGATTTTTCGCCCGCTGGAAAGTGGTGCATTAGTTTTGTGCAGAAGTGTGAATCGGCACTTATTTTTCAAAATCTTGAAATCGCGAATTAAATGAATTTAATAGTTCCGATATCTGTTCTTGATATGATGAAAAGTTCATATCAGGATACTCTTTTTTAATAATGGAACAACTAGGGAAATGATGTAAACAATTTTTTCAATTTGCGCTTTGTTCGTGCATGAGCCAGGGAGCGAGCGAGAGGCACCAACACTCGTTCTCTGCTTGTTTCCGTTCCTTGCCTCTCGCTCTCTTCGCCTGCTTTTCACGCGAGAGCCGCGCACCTCGCGGTTCGCTCCGCGGGTCGCGAAATCTCGGCAAGTACATCACCTTATATTTGCCGCGCCACTATATGGCGACCTGACCTGTAACAGTAAACCATGATGAGACTTATCACGCTTCGACATTTACTGGTGTAAGTCAGAAATATGGGTATTTAGCAAATATTTCGGACATACACCAAGCGACTATGTGAATGTCGACTTTCACTGGTGCGAGGCGACATTTTCCAACTTTCGGTCTTTCACGGTAACATACGTACTTCTTGCTTCTAAATTTACTACGGCGTGTTTTGAGAAATTATACCATTTTTGGTATCATTTTAATCAGCAAAAGCTCGGCAATATAACAGTATAATTTTCATGAATAAAAAATTATAAATAAGAAATTTTGCAACTCGGATTAGTATTAGTCACACCGATATTGACTCTCAATGGCGCAGGCTATCTGATCCCATACAATGTATGTATTCTTTCTCTTTCATTCCACCACTTTCTTTTTCTACATAAGTACGAGAAGGGATATGGGATCAGGTAGCCGGCGCTCATCGAGGGCCAATACCGGTGTGACTAATGCTAATCCGAGTTGCAAAGTTTTTCATTTGTAATTTTTCGTTCATGAAAATTATACTGTTATATTGCTGAGCTTTTGCTGATTAAAATGTTAACAAACATGAGATAATTTCTGAAAACACGCTGTGACAAATTTAGAAGCAAGAAGAACGTGTATACATAATTTGGTCCCAGGCATCGGCGTCGGGTCTTCGCCGCACAAGGCGGGTCCCCTCTCTCCGCTCTACCCTCGTTACGTCACAGATCTAGCGCAGAGGCCCACAATGTACTATACATTCATATACAGAGCGATCCTCCCGCCACCAGACTGTATTGTGTAGCCTAAACATTTTGGCGCGTCAAATTTCAGTTCACGCGCAAGCTAGGGCCCACGGGTCACCACTACATAGGCCCTAGGTTGTGCGTGATCTGAAATTTGACGCGCCAGAATGTTTAGGTTACATAAGAGAGTCCGGTGGCGTAGGGATTGCACTGTATACAGTGTGTTACATGTCTGTTGGTATTACCGGCCCTATATGCGAAAAATCGACTATTTGACCGATCACCCGAATCCAAAATTGTGATACGACACATTTCCCCTTAAGCAGCCAAAGATCAGTATGTAATACGCTTATATGATTTTCGTTATTAACAAATGAAAAACAAATAAGTTTTAGACTTCAGTGCATTTTATTATATCTAATGAAAAATGGTTCATGTGGTAGTCTCCGAAAATCTCTAAAGTTTAAAATCAACTAGCGAATTCGTACCGTCGCGTCGGGAACTACCTGTGATTTTACAAAGGGAGCGGCTAAGATCAAGTTGTACACCTCACTCGGTTCTCGGGTCAAGTGATTTAGGAAAGGGGGGGGGGGGGAGGGCAATTCGCAATACAGCTACATGTCTGTCGGCATTACCGGCCCTATTCCCGAAAAATGAACTGTTATACCGACCACCTGAATCCAAAATGGTGGTTGGACGCATTTCCCCCTTAAGGGGTTACATACAGCGAGAAGCGAAAAAATCAGAGGAAAATTCGGTATTTGTTTTTGATGGAATTACAAGAGATATCAAAACCGGGTTGGATGCTCCGTATACGTTCGGTCACTAAGAACATCACCATACATTTTTAACAAAAAATATATATTAATATAAAAGATATGTATATAACTACAATGGACGGTTTAGAAAAAGGCAATTTGCGGTGTACAGTGTCCTTATGAAATGGCGCATCTGGAAAGGAATGCCGGAAGGCTCCAAATTCTGATTCGGTGATTCGTAAATATCCCATGGAAAGGGTACTCACATTACAATTGTAGTTTAGTACGGCCTTTGGCAGCACTCGCAGCATGCGCAGTTCTGAATGTCAGAAAAGGATAGCCTAGTAAAAGACAAGAGGGGCACAAAACGTTCGTCTCTTTTAGAAATGTGCGTATACGCTTGCTTCTACAAGTTTTGAGAAATGCTATCCACGTTTAGCATGGAATCGCTCAATTGTACGAAATTTGGGACCGCAATTGTGCATCTATAGGACGATATACCGGCAACTCGTGTTTATAAGAGAAACTGGCTGAATCTAAAAGAAAGAATGTGGCATCAGGTAACCGGCGCACATTGAGGGTCACTATCGTTGTGCCTAGTGCTAATGTGAGATTCAAAGTTTTCCATTTGTAATTTTCTATTAATGAAAATCAAACTGCCATATTACTGAGCTTTCCCGGGTTAAAATGATAACAAACACGTACACAATTCGTCAGCGTGCGCCGTAGCAAATAATAAGAGCAAAATACAATGTATGTATGTATTTGGTCGGAGGCATTCCTTCTACGCTCGCCCCGTTATAAGGACAAGTACCCACACAGCCGCACAAAAGTAGCAAACATTTACGTCGGTAAGCGTTCTTATAGGGTGCCACGTAATAAACATGGGGCAAACTAAATTTTGCTCCTGTTACCGATCGGACCGCTGACAGTTTGACTTCACCATGCTCAAGCAAGTTAACACGGAAACTAATGTATCCTAAAGAATGCCATTACATCATCCATGCAACGTGCAAAAACGCGCCAAGTACATATAGCACAGTGCTACTGTGCAGTGTCAGTACAAGATCGAACATTATACTAGTATTATATCTTGGTTTTACGGCACAAAAAAGTAATTAAATTAATCTCTGCCAAATATGTGCTCCAAGCAAATTTTGGGTGCACTTTCGAAAGTCGAACACCTCCCATTTTTTCCCCTTTGCAGATACTGACAAATTTCGAAATTCTGTGGACTAGTAGGTTGGGTAAATATACGGAAAATGGGATACACCTCTGATCACTTTGATTTCTGATATGTGATAGCGGTCATGGTACTGAGTCACCACGTACTTCAATCAATTGGCGGTCACTCATATCTCATAGTTCTGGAGATATTTCACTTTGAAGTTGCTGAAATGCACCGCCTGAGACTGTTACCGCGTATGACTTTATCCAAAGATTATGGTAATAAATACCAGTGTCTAGTAGTATAAGGTTATGAGGGAGGTGGGGGGTCGGTTGTCCCCCTTCCTCATCTGATACTTCTAGTAGATGTGGTTGGGGGGTGAGTGAATGTGGGACAGGGAAGTAGATATTGGGTGGGGCGGGGCGATGGCGGGGGGGGGGGGGGGTGGAAGTGTTTAGAGGTAATTAGTTGCAATTAAAGTAATACCAGTTTAACATTAAGAAAAGTTATTCTATTTTATTATAAACTGTCGGAAAGGGCGTACATGTCACACATATTGGTAATGAACGCATCGATGTATTCCTGAAAATCAAAATTATGTTTAAATAAAAATTTGGCTATACAGCTGTCGCAGCGTTCCTTTGACGTGCTGTACCTAGTCATATTTGCACGCATTTCTCGCCATACACGTTCGATATTTTGCGTATGTGCTCCTGTTTATGCATCCACAAAATTTAATTTCTGGTTTACTTTTAAATGTGTATATCCTTCCGAATTTAATAAATTGTATGCTCACCAGCATTATATTCGTTCCCGGTTCAATCTAGTATTTAATAATACTTAATAAAGTATCGGCATTTCGATTTTGGGCCGGTACAATAAACAATTTTTTACTTTCCTGTTCGATAGCACCGAATACCCATTGGTCAGTAATCCATCGTCCCTTATTATATTTTGGTTTGCCAATCTTTGCTTTGTCAATTTCAACGGTGCAGTTTTTCTGTAGAATTCTAAATATCTTATCTTTCTAGTTCTGATATTAATACTTCAAATGAATATATTTACCTTTTCACAAGCTTCCTCTTTACTCAATTACATCCCAATTTCTGACACAAGGGCTGCAGTTAGATACTCTAAATTAAAAAACATTATTGCCGATTAATTAATACGTAAATAAATAAAAAAATAAAAAGCGAAGCTTCCGTGCAAAGCGAATTCTAAATAAAGATTTGTGCAGAGGATAAAAAGCAATCAATGTTAGAAGGCAAACTAATATTGTTTGTTTTTAAAAAGCAAAGCAAACCGCATGCAAACTAGGACAGAGCAAGTGCCAATTTGTCAGGGTGACCAAAAGAAGAATTATAATTTGAAATAGACATGAAGCTAGAAGTGATACGAAATTTTCAAAAATTATTCCGTGTCTGTCATTATTTCTTGCGGATTGAAAGGAACTTTAGTTAGACCGATCTGCAACGCGCTCTCCAAACTAATCTCACTCACGCAGTTTTTACGCTTACTTTTAATTGCTTTCATTGCTGAAAAAGCACTCTCAAAGCTATATGTTAATCCGAAAAATGCCAAAATTTTTAATCCAAAGTCACGAAACTTCGGATTCTTTTGCGCGGGCAACAATTTGAAAAGATAGGCGCCTTTCTCTTGGCGCTTTTAAAACGCAGGTCTGATTGCAGACTGCACAACTCTAGTTGTAAATTTTGTGACTGATTATTTATTGTACTTTCTAATGCATTCATAAACAAATTAAGATCGGAACTGCGTTTATCAATGTCTCGAAATCGCGAATTAAATTCTTCCAAAAGTTCCGATATACATATGCCCCTGACATGCGGAAAACTTCATATTAGGGTACTCTTCTTTAATAAATTGTAGATTCGGGAAATGTGCTAAATATTCTTTATTAAATTGTGCACCAAACAAACGGAGCTTTCTCTTGAAGCCACTAATAGACTCAAACAAATCGGTTACCCTATGATTCCGACCTTGTAAATCTAAATTTAGATTGTTTAGGTGGGAAAGCATATCCGTCAAAACTGGGAATATAAGTCCGCGTTTAACTTAAAATTGCATTTTAAAAATTCTAGAAACTCTTTGCGTACCGCAAAAAAACGGTCTAGTGATTTTCCAGCACTTAACACATTGCTGACCGGCAACTTTTCTGAAAATTTACCTCATGCGGTCGGCTATTGTCTTGAAAGCGAGCTACAAGCACGAGTTAACTCGTGACCGGTTAGCAATGTGTTAACCACCTGACGTCTATGTGAAATGATAAGTCATTGTAAGCTGCATTCTTTTCTTTTAATGAAGATCGCAACTTCCGATGACTAAGCGGACGATTTCCTCCTCTGATAAGGTTAATAATTTTGACTACTATTTGAAATGCAACTGATGATTTTACTGATTTACTACATAATACTTCTAAAATGACGCGAGATATTAAAACTTCTTCAAACACAGGTTTGCAAATGCAACAAGTGGCTCTATTGCCGTCATATACAACAAGATACTGTGTTTCTTGACTAGACGCGGATTCCACGGGCATGCAAATTAAGAACGAGGAATAAGCAATTATAAAAGGAGCGATTATACATAAAAATATACTTATCTGGGTTTCTGCACGAATGTCGCCTCCGTTGTAGTACACTGGTAAGGTTAACTGTGTTAAACACTGTCACTGGGAATAACCGCCACTCTGTGTAAAAACACGTTCGCCGATGCAGAAACAAAGACTGCGACTATTTTCGAGGGAATCAGTTGCAAGATGGGTGGTGGGCGGTTGCTGGTGGGTGTAATTGCCCGCTGTCGGTCCAGCAGCGCAGGTCACGCGAGTTGTAGTACGGCACGGTGCCGCGCTGAGCGTCGTGGCGCGTCGAAGTTGTCGCTATGATGACGTCGGAGCGGACCTGACACGGATATATCTCCTTTGCGCACATTCCACTTCGAACACGAGCCTTCTGTCGAACTTGCGCACGTGGAAACGACGCACGCTGGACATTGCCCACATTGGAAACAACGTACATTGGACATTGCCTACAGAGGAAGTAGTGCACAATGGAAGTTGCACGCATCAGATATTGCTTCAGTCCCAAATTGGGCATAATATATAGAGTACACAATGAGTCCTTTTTCCGGTATAAGATCTTACCATACTTTACGGGCGTAGGTCAGGTCAGTGCATCAGGAATGGTATGAGGGGGCTGGCTACTTTAGATCGTAATACGTAATGCAATTTGAATTGTGTCGTGAAATTCGGACACATACTGCCACGAGACTTTTCCCTGTAAATTGATTATTGCTCCGACTAGCCGGGAAAACCCTCGCGAACAAAGAAAATCACCAAGAGAAGATCCCTACCAAACCCAACTATCGAAACCACGTGTTAGGCGCCAGGCACCAGAGTGCCGCGAGCCGAAGCTCGTTCGAAATTAAACCGAAATTACCTCTGCTCATTTACTACTAACTCTGAATTTAGAAATTTCTCATTTCTCCAAAATCGTAATCACGTACATTTTCTCAGGGCCGCACTCATACGGAAATGGATTCAGTACTTCCGAGCGACGGTGGAATTACCGCACAAATCAGGAATATCACATAAAAATGAAACACAAATTTCTCACATAATTCGAGAGTCGGTGCATTTATTTCCCGTCATCGCCTTACGGCGGAATTACAAACGCGATGTTAATTTTCAATTCTCGGTACAGCACGCGGTACGCACGCGACGCAGTTGTGATATCATTCAATCTCGGAACAAAAGGGATCGAGTCGGAAAATCTAATACGTAATAACCGGTGAAGCCGGTAATCCGCGTCTAATATACCGCACAATTCGTGAATTTACCGCCCCAATAAATCATAGAATATCCGAAAAATCAGAAAAGGGCTAATAATACTGTCCAACAGCCAAACATTTCCGGAACATCTGATAGGTAATCCTTGTAGATTTTGACCTCCTAAACACGACTCCGGGGCCTGTTTTTGTCCTAGACCCTCAGTTTTTGAGAAAATCAAATTTGAAAATTTAGACCTTCTTCCAACTTTAAACCAAATTTACCACGCATCTGTTAACGTTAGACAATTTTTATTAATGGCATCAGATTCTGTGAACTTTTACGAATAAAATAGTGTATTTAGGTTATAGGATATCTAGGTGCAAAGTTGTTAAAACAACGATCAAAGCCAGCGGGACCCGATTTTTGTGCCAATGTTTCGACCTTCTTTTCGATTTTACTCCAAATTTGAGGGTCTAGGACAAAATTGAACACGGCATGCATCCGCATATTCGAGCGGCTAAATATATTACCAGTTAATGTGGGTTTTATGCACTCTTGTCGATTTCAGTGTTGTTGAGAAGATTTTGCATGACATGCACGGATATTTTATTTTCTTCAGCAACAACGGATCGTATTCGGGATTTTGTAAAGATGGGTTTCCATAGAAAAAAGTCTGTTCTATCGCGTAGGCTAGTTCGATTTTGTCCTAGACCCCCAAAATTTTGAGTAAAATCGAAAAGAAGGTCGAAAAATTGGCACAAAAATCGGGTCCCGCTGGCTTTAATCGTTGTTTATACAACTTTGCAACGAGATATATGTTAAATATACTATTTTATTCGTAAAGGTCCACAGAATCTGGTGCCATAATTAAAAATTGTTTAACGTTAACAGACGCATGGTCAATTCGGTTCAAAGTTTGAAAAAGGTCTAAATTTTCAAATTTGATTTTCTCAAAAACTGAGGGTCTAGGACAAAAACAGGCCCCGGAGTCGTGTTTAGGAGGCCAAAATCTACAAGGATCACCTATCAGATACTCTGGAAATTAAAAAAAGTTAATTTTTGTTGGACAGTGTAATGATCGCTTACCGCCGACTCGGCATCGCTGCATGGCTCTCTCATTTCTTTGTTTGCCATTATCACCTTTGTTGGACATAGACATGTGGCACGCACATGTCTATTAGAGATTTTCGGCGTCGTTGGTGGTGACGTCACCGGGAGTCCTCTTGGTCCTCGATAGATGTCGATCGGTGGTCCTTTTCGGCAATCGGCGGCTGATGACCGTCGTCCGGGTAAACTCATCGTTGCGGTAAGTCGATAGGATCGGAGCGGGATCGGTCCTCAGGCATCCGCGCGTCGATCCCCCTTGGGATCATCGGGTCCTGCGTGGGTCACCTAATAGGAGGTGATGTACCGACAAGACCGCGCAGTCTAAAGTGAAATATCTAAAAACCTATGACTGACCTTCAATTAAATCAAGTACACAGCTTACGATCCCAAGCCGACTACACCTGCGCGCCGAGTCTCACCCAAGTCTTACGGGACTTTCGGCAGGTAGTCCTACTAATAAAATAACTCTGTGACCTACCCTATTGCTTTCCTAACTCGCGAGCGTCTTTGTCCAGAGACCAGTCCTACCAGGTGTACACCCGAGTCGGTTCAAAGGTCCCCAGAAAGGTAAATGCTTGGCACCCACCCGGCTACACTTACGCGCCGAGTCTCTTCCAAGTCTTATATTACTCCTGTCACGGACGGTCGAGCTTTCGGGTGAATTTAAGTGATTACACTATTTGTGTTTAAGAAGGTTTATTCGGTATCGGTGCTAGTCCGGGTCAGTCTAATCGGTCTGTACTATTCGAGAGTTCGTCCGTAAGTCCCTGAGTCGTCGTCGTGGGTCCAGCGTCGTAAGGTGTTGCGTCGGAGTAGGGAGAGCAGTGTCAGCGTTTTGGGTCCAGTGGCGTAGCGTCCGTTACACTCCGGATAGGAATATTCGAGCGGCTAAATATCCTACCAGTTAATGTGGGTTTTATGCACTCTTGTCGATTTCAGTGTTGTTGAGAAGATTTTCCAATGACAGGTGTTGAATGAAAATAAGGGCGGAAAATAAAATAGTTATATTCTAAACTTCCAAGAGTAGTAAAATTCGTGGTCAGTGTGTGTGTTTTTGTTACAATTACCTTGTGTTATTCCTCGTCGGTTTGCGCACTGAATCTGACACTCGAAAGCTGACTTCACCATTACTTTGGTTTTACAACGAATCCACGATTCTAAATGCTCGAAGGTGACTAAAGCACGATCCCGAAATACACTTTTTAGCTCGAAGGTGACTATTGCACAATCTTGCTCAGAGTAACCCCGTATTCTAACTTCTGAATTTTAGCATCGAAAGAGCAGAGCTCGATCTACTACTATTTGAGCAGCGCTTCGCTGTCGATGAGTTTTGGGTTTTCACTGAGCGTTCAATCTTCGTTTCGTTTCGAAGTTACAGGGCACGATACACTAGAATTTGGGTAGGGCTTCGCCCTGCCCGGCGCTGTCTGGAACTAAATCTTTGAGATAGATTTTGAGCAGGTTTATACACCCCAAAATCTGCCTCAGGAGTGGGTAAGATGCTATGGTTTTCCATAGCAGGGGAAAGTGGGAAGGAATTCGGGATTGGCAGGTGCAACTGACCTAGACCCAGCTTTTCATGTTAGGAGAGGTTGTGGAATGTGAAGATGGTCAGCTCGAAGCGAAGCTACAGCTCCAAAAACCTGCTTCTAGGCACGGAAAAGTGGCTCTATGTAGAACGCTTCCAGAATATTCTAAAATATTCAAAGGAAAAATCGTGTGCGTAAAATGAGGATGTAACAACCTGTAAGACAAATAAATACACTACATAATGTACCCCTTCAAGCCATGCAACTATTGTATACAATATGTTTTCGTGCAACGGATACCTTGGGAGATATTATAGGTATGCAAGTTGCGTAAACCACTCTGTATATTCATTACATTTTTATTTGGTTCCTTAAAAATGGGCTGGAATTTTGTGACAATAAAATCGTAGGTAAGTCAAATTGAGTTACTCCGGCAATCTAGTGTTAATATAATATTTGGATTTGTTGGGTTAATTGCAGAAGGCACGAAGCAAGATATAATATTTATAGTTTTCGGTACACATAATAATATATTGAAAAGATACAGTTTGTTCTGAAACACGTACGCACTCTATCGCCGCTCGTCGAGGAAGGCCGGTAGTTCGCGGTCTTCTCCTCTTTTCAGGCCATACAGGGTGAATCAATGACCTTGCACGAAACTCAAACCACGTATTTTGCGGGTCAGTAGAAGCCTAAACGTCGAGGAACAAAAAGTTGAAATCTCAACCCTCTCGGAGATATGAGCAATTGAATATTGAATTAGTTAAAAATTTATATCTCCGGACTGGATAACGCGAGAGGCACGGGTCTCTTGCTAGAATGTAGGGGACGGTCGGAGCAATCTGGGGGGAAAATAAAAACAATATGAAAATTAGGTGTAAGTCACATTATTATTCACTTTTGTTACTCAAGTATGCAGTTTCTCTATGAACCGCGCACATTTTCAGGTACGCAAAAATCAGAGACATTCTGTGATGCACCAAACAAAATATCACGTCATACAAAGTTTAGAATTTTAAGAAATGTAGCCAGGATTGAACGTGTTATGCGCGAAACTTCAAATACGTGAAAATGACCTTGAATGACAACTCAAGGTCATCTCAATCCAGGTCGATGGATTTGTCTGGAGCTAGACTATATGTCTAGCGTAAAAGAAGTGGTGGTTCCGTTTAAAAGAACAACAATGCCCTTCAGATCTCGGAGGCTCCTCCACCAAAAAAAAAAATTACTGTCCACCGTTGAATGTCCCACTTCGCACAGAGTAACTTTTGTCTGAAACATTTTTGTCTAAATCTTACCTGGGGGTAAATATCTCGGTGGTTTCTTTAAAATGGGTCACTCTGTATATGCGAACAATCTTTTTCAAGCATGAACATTATCAAGAGTAAACTGAGAAGTCGTATTATTGATGAGAACTTGGAATCATGCCTAAAATTAAAAACAACAACATATAAACCCGACTTATTCAAACTTTCCAAGGAGATTCAAGTACACTGGTCGCATTAATAAATATTTATTAAGTATGAAATTTAGTTTTATTTAGTGTACTACTTATTTAGTGTAATAAAAGTTTACTAAACAAGCAGATTTGGCTCCCAATTTTTTTTTAAATTGTTGTAATGTTCATATTTGGCTCTTTGGCTAATAAGTTTGCCGACCACTGAGTTAGGCCATGCAAAAGCTATTTTTACATGATTTGTAATTAAATCTTTTTAAACAATTGAAATCACAATGTTTCGAGATAATATTTTCGCTGAGTCGCCACTGCGTTGTTAGTTACAGTAATGCTTGGCTGTTTTGGCGCAGAAGGCTATTGAGTCTCTTGATAAATTGTTTTTAACTTTGAAAACAAAGAAATTAACGGTCCATTGTTGACATATTCATGCATTTTATTAGTCATGCAACGGAAGCGTTCTGACAAATATTATTGCAAAATTATTATGAGTGATGGCGCCCATGCCCGCACGCGGGCGCGCACATCATCGGTAGCATACACAGCCAGTATACAGTGTCTAACTGTGTTTCAATTCCACAATATGATGTGCAATTAAGAGCAAGTTTTAAATTACAAAAATAATACTCATGGTTAAACAGACTCTTATCATTGAGTATAATCGATATTTTAGCGTTAAAATCAGTTTTGTTTGTGTATAGGTGTCAAGGAATCATCAAGTGCAAACAAGACAACAATGGAGGTTAATTCCAGTAGGACATCATTGCCTGACATGAACACGCTAGGATCCGTACCTGACTTTAACAAAATGTATACAACCTTGTATATTAACAGAACATGGACTGAATCATCTCTAAATGAATTAATGAGAACTTTTATCAGGTATGGTCAAATACTCGGACAATAGATTACATAGTTTTTTAATTTAATTTACATAGTTACATAGTGCAAGCGATTAGTAGATTTAAAAAATTTGATTATTATTTAGAAAGACGGCTCACAACGGATTTCAATAATTTTGACATGTGTTTTAAAGCGCACCCTGCTGATAATATGTATAATACACTTGGCTCCAAAATTAAAGGGTCACTTTTCTCAGGTCGAGAACCTGTCAATGGTCGCACGGCTGTAACTTTGTCAAAAAAATCGTAAAAATATGAATTTTTTTGCAATTTAAACCTTGAAGCCTCTACTTTACAACGCGCTGCTTGGAATTTGATCTGCGGGCATTGGGGCTGCTGTGGTAGCACATAGAACATGAGCGCATGTTTTTTTTATAGAAGTTGCAAAGTTCAACAAGGGCTACGGGGTCGGGTGAATTTTTTTGAAGGACGCGGTTTACAGAGTTGTGTAGCCTGAAGCTTTCTCTTTATTTTTTTTTTTGAAAAAAGTGGCTACGATTTTTTTGTGCTAAGTTACGACACTTTGAATGAAAAGTGAGCCGGCAGCAGTAGAATAACGTGGGGTACCCCATGAGAAAGTTGCACGGTCGGAGTTGTACCTCATGTGTATTTGTGTTGTATGTTTGGTGTACGTGTGAGTGGAAATGTGTATTTTAAATGTAGTGTGTGTTTTGACTTGTGTTTTCTTTCCTATTGTACAATGCTGGCTGTTACCGTCCTCTAACAAAAAAAAATTGTTAATTAGGCCTTTTTCGCAAACCTTATAACACTTTTGATGAAAAATAATTTTTTTCCAACCTTTCGATTCCGTGGTTTGGAATCCTCCTCAGGGAGAAGATAAATCAGGTAAATTGGTCAGGTCCTTTAACAAAGCAACAATTTGGGCTGCTTGAACCTTCAAAAATAGTCTTCGTTGTGGCATCTCAAAACTTGAATTTTGATCGCACTGATACTTAACACCGTGGTAATTATTTACAATTGGGCACTCCTCACCGATTTGGCTGAAATTTGAATATGTTGTACTCTTCGATACGTAGATTACAGATATGCAAATAAAAATTGTCGCTCTCTTTTCGTTTTCGAGTTATTAACAATTATATGCAAAATATTAATTTTTAAAATCTCCTGTAAAATAGTGTCCACTTGACCGATTTGGCTGAAAATTTAATATGTTGTACACTTCCATGGGTAGATTGTCGATATGCATGTAAAAATTGTCGCGCTCTTTCCGTTCTTGAGATATCAATAATTATGTTAACTAATTATATAACAATTGGTAGATCTTTACCGATTTGGCTGAAAATTAAATATGTTATACAGTTCGATGCGTAGATTACATATGAGCGATTCCACGCCAAATGATCACAGTTGATTCACACTCGGTCCCCGATTTTTTTTTTAAACTTCACAGATTTGTAGCCCTTGTCGAATCCTGTAAAATGCTTTTTTCCGTTCCTCGATATCGTTATTAGTTTTTAAGTTATTTAACTGCAAAGTTTGGGATCTTTTTTTTTCAAAAATTCATAACTCGAAAACTAATAAAGATACCAGGATGTGCGACCCGGCGTTTTACGCAGAAATGTTCAAATTTTAATAAAAAAAAATACTTCGTGCCGGTACAACGTAAATAAATAGTTGTAAAATATAAATAAACTTTTAATATTTAAATAAAACAGTGAAGTGAAGCACCGATCCTTTTAAAATTAATATCTCAGATGCTCTGTAGTCTACCAAAGAGAATGCCACAAAGTTCAGGTTGGTAACTATTATAGTTCCGGAGCAATAAATTTTTATAACTGGGAAGAACCGGCCGGGCGCGTGATAGAGCGCGCCGCGACGCGTCGGGGCTAGCGACAACCGTTCACGTTTTGGATCAATTTTTCTTTAAAAATTCGTAACTCAGAAACTAATAAAGATACCAGGCTGTGCGAACCGGCATTTTCTTCGGAAATGTTCAAAATTAATAAAAAAAAATACTTCGTGTTGGTACAACCTTAATAAATAGTTTCAAAATAGAAATAAATTGTTAAAATATAAATGAAACAGTGAAAGGCCTCCCCGATTACCTTAAAATTAATATCTCAGATGCTCTGTAGTCTACTCAAGAGAATGCCACAAAGTCCAGTTTGGTAACTATTATAGTTTCGGAGCAATCAATTTTTAAAACTGAGAAGACCCGCGCCGCGGCGGCAACCGTACTTGGTACGTTGTAAAATTTTATTGCTCCGGAACTATTAGAGTTACCAACCTGGGCTTTGTGACATTCTCTTGAGTAGACACAGAGCATCTGAGATATTAATTCTAAGGTAATCGAGGAAGTTTTTCACCGTTTCATTTATATTTTAAGAGTTTATTTATATTTCGTAACTATTTATTAGGGTTGTACCAACACGAAGTATTTTTTTTATTCAAATTTGAACATTTGCGACTAAAATGCCGCGTCGCACATCCTGGTATCTTTATTAGTTTTCGAGTTATGAATTTTTGTAAAAAAGACGATCCCAAACTTTGCAGTTAAATAACTTAAAAACTAATAACGATATCGAGGAATGGAAAAAAACATTTTACAGGGTTCGACAAGGGCTACAAATCTGTGAAGTTTAAAGAAAATCGGGGACCAAGTGTGAATCGACTGTGATCATTTGGCGTGGAATCGCTCATATCTATTATACCTATACCTGTGCTATCTCAGAAAAATGCGCGGTGGAAACTGTACAGTTCTCTGTGCCCATGCGGTCGACTAAGTGTTAATATGCAGCGCCTTTGTGCTAGAACTCTGAATATTATCAAGCATTCTCTTTTGTTTCAGACATGCCCGTACGGCTGCAAACAACTGTTACACGCAACAACTGTCAATTGCAAAATTAAAGGATTGTGTTAGCCAAGCATTATTGTCGTTCTTATACATCTATCGTGAGCTGCCACAGGTGAGATTTGATTATGGTAGTTATTATGATATAAGATTAAGATTACTGCGATATATTAGGTGTATGAAATCAAACCTTGCGTAGTAGTTTTGCATTAACACTAGAAAGACTGAAACGTAGTATATACTTATATTGCCTAAAAACAGTCAAAATAACATTGTGAAAGAATAATTAATGTATAAAAAAATTTAATTACAATTAATTTTTAATTTTTTTTTATATTATTTACAGTTATATAATATGTTATTAGTAAATATTAACAATAAAAAAAGTAGGAGGGGTGAAGCAGAGAGGTATACGGAAGGAGACGAAGCTGTGATGCTAGCATTAAAATAACTTCCAGTTAACCTACGGAATCAAGAAGCATGTGTACTTGTAGGTTATCATGTAACGGTGCTCGAGAAAAATTAAATATGTTATTTCAATAGAGAACCGAACTGGGCATATAAGAAATTTACTTATTGTTAATTCAATAGTAAGAGTCATTGAATTATTTTAAATCTTCCAAGTAGTCAACATGACTGGTTTTAGGCAATATAGGTTGTATATACCGGAAATGAAGGAGGGGAGGAGGTAGCAATTGTTAATAAACTGTAGCGGACAGAGGTTATAGAAAAAAAGGTTTGAGACCAGCCGTAGTAGCCGATCTCCCCCATTCCCGGCGTCCAGGCAGTTTGTCCTGTACCATCCTCTTTGGGCGTCCGGCTTTCCTAGTCGAACTCTCCACTCCGAGAAGCATCGGCATCATTGCCGTTCTCTCCTTACCAAGAGCTGACTCAGGTACAAAACTCCTGTACACATCCGGTTGCCGGCAGCTTCGTCTTCTCCTCGACTCCTTCAGGCAGCCGTGGTTTCTTAACCTCGTCCTCTCCCGGAGAGTACGGCTGAACTCTCTGGAATCGGTCCTCGCACGACCTTTTATACTTAACCGTTGCCATGTTTCTCCCACCGCTGCGGCGACAATCGATGTTGCGGTTGCTCTGCGGCGCGTTTCGTTACAAAACGGATTTATATGTTGCAGAAAAAGTCACAAAATTCTAACTAACAATTAATAACTCCAAATAGCTGTGTCTATCCGCATTTCTGTCGAAGAAATAGGGACCAATCAAAGAACCATTTATTATGCCACACCAGACCATAAGGTTCCATCGATGTTGGTGGTCTACCGTATGTGCCAGTGTGGGTTTCGATTTGTCCAATAATGACAATTGTGCCTGTTAAGTGTTTCATCACTGCAAATCTTAGCCTCATCAGAAATCATCACATATCTAAAAAATTCTAGATATTCTTCTATCATTCTTAAAGCCGATCTGCAGAATTCCGCAGCCCATCTGCAGATTTGGCCTTAATTCATATTCGTATCCGCAACGATATTTATTAGAGATCAAGCTGGGGCCGCTTGGTTCGCGTAAAGGAAATTAGGAACGGATAGTACGCAGAGGTAATCGAGCAAACGCCAAATTGAGATCCAATTTTATCGTTTATTAATTGTATGTACAATGTACGAGTATCGTAAGGGAGACTGCCTGAATTCAGTGATTCGGCTTGGTCCAGTGGTCCCTCTAGTCTCGAACACGTAGACTGGAAAATAAGAAGCAAAGGAAATTGTAGACTCTTCTGTATCACGAGAATCCGTGATAATTCGTAATCTTGATAGGCAAAGCTATTTCTTGCGAGTTCGACAGATAATCAGCTGGAGACACAATAATATAGGCGGTGTTATTGTGCGAGTATAAGAACTTCCACCAAATTGCTGATCGTGTTTCGTGGTCCTCCGTTTAATCGCACGTATCTCGATTGGACCACTGCACGGCTCTTCTAATTGTCGTGTGTAGGACGTCGATTACAGTGTATCAACTCTGGCAGAAATCCCTGACGGGTTGAAAATAGCACAATTATCAGAAGATGAAGGAGCAACCTCTTCCTCGAATTCCCTTCTCCTGTTGAGTTGCGCTGAAGCGGTGCCGCTTTCCTGGGCAGGTCCATGCAAGTCCTATTCCAGGTTGGAAGTTCCAGCTCTTATAAATGCTAGGATCCTAGCAGTGATCGATTGAAGTGCTGCTTCGGAAAAGTCTTCTGGAACGTTTGGAACGTTGAAGCCGAAATTCTGCGTTTTAAAGAGTTGGTGTTACACCAAGCCTGCCAAATCAGTTCTGACACGCTTGACTGATTGTGAGTTTTCCTCTGTCGTGCGCGAATTACTCCCTCCAGGCGGCGGCGGAGTCTAATCACTTTATCACTCGCGGTTGATCGGATCTCTCTCTCGCAATTGCCGAATTCGGGATCTTTCCCGAGAGTTTGATGACCGTAGCCGGCAGCTCAAACTTAGAATTTCGGTGATAGCGTCGTTAGGACGCGGACAACTGGTGTCGCGAATATTATTTCCTCTAAGGATTTGAGGAGTACATACCCAAACCGATGACATGCCACGAATTGCGCCGGTTAAATTATGTCGCAAATTTTAAACTGGCATGATATTTCAATCTTTTTAGAATTCTGAAAGCCGTTGCTCTTGGTATGCCAATTTCTCGTTTAATCTGGCGGCTGCTAATCTGAGGATCCATATGAACAGCTGCTAACACAGTCAAGACACGACTTTGTATCTTAAGTTTAGCGGAATAAACAAAAATTATTGATAATAATAAAAAAAACTCAAGAAGTAGTGAGAGTAGTAAATCATTTCTTTAATTGAACTTCGACAAAAATTTGCTATTTCAAAATTTTATCGCAAAATGCACGCGTAAAGGAATCCCAAAGATGCCGTTGTTTCTGGGTAATGCTAAAAGTAAGATTGAGAACAGAAGTGAAATTTTTAATTTAACCCTTTCGGTACGGAGCCGACTGCGGTTATTGTACAGTCGTGGGACGAGGAAGTTTTCCATGAGAGTGGTTGGATGCTGCCATTAGACGCTGGTAGGACCGAGAGAACGTTTCGTGAATGCCGCCTATAGGCGGCGGTAGTATCGAAAGGGTTAATAGAACTACTTCTGAATGACTTTCATACTTGACATTAGGGTAAAAATGGCTAGTCATTGGCTTCTAAATCTACAAAACCATCAAGAATCGGAAAATGGCGTTTTGGACGTAGAATTTCCCGCGCTTTCAGGATCCGGCATCAAGAATAGGGTTTCCCATTTAAAAAACTACCTTTGACCTTCAAATGACCTATAAAATTGACACCTAGGTCAAAATTATTACTAGAATTAGCTGTTCCCCTTTGTCCAGAATAACTTCTGTCTGGTCATGTTTTTCTATTCGATTTAACAACAGAGATATTCGGGTGCGTCGATTAAAATGAGCCACCCTGTATACATAATTTTCTTAAATTGAAATTAAAAAGCAGTCAGGACGACTGCCTTCGGGAATCTAGTGTTAATAATGATATTAACTGCGTTTCTTATTTTTTAGATGCATAATAAACCCAGTTATTTAAGCGACATGTCAGACCTGCTAGCGCTTTATCTAGACCTGGAATTAATTGCTTCTAAGAAAAGTAAGGAATGTCATGAGACAATTTTCGCAAGACTTGTATCTTGTATGTACATTTATCTAGGTAAGTACACGGCATCAAATACTGTTAATGTTCGTAGGATGGTACAAAATAACCGTATGAATAATTACTGTTTTAGAGAACTCCGTCGAACACTTACTGGATACTTTGTTAAAAATGCAGTTTGCGTACCGCTGTTATTGGCATATTTTGGATCCAATTGTTACGTAAGTGAGCACTGTCATTATTATATTAATAGGTCTTCCATTCCGCACAATTGAAAGCAGCTTGGGCGAATAGATTCAGTTATTTGACAAACCAATAAAACCGTCCAAATAGGAGAACCAAACTCGACAAGACCGAACTTTCATGCGATAGTGCCGGTACGCTTTGGTTCTTCAAATTCGAATCTTTGGTTTCCCTTCCCCGCGAGACTGATGATACTGTCTAACAGCCAACAAAAATTTCCGGAACATCTACTAGGTGATCCTTGTAGATTTTGGCTTCCTAAAAGCGAATCCGGGGTCCGTTTTTGTCCTAGACCTTCAGTCTTTGAAAAAATCAAATTTGAAAATTTACACCTTTTTTCAATTTTGAACCATATTTCCCACGTATCTGTTGACGTTAAACAATTTTTAATTATGGCACCAGATTCTCTGGACCATTACGAATAAAATAGTATATTTAACATATGGGATATCTCGTTGCAAAGTTGTATAAACAACGATTAAAGCCGACGGGACCCGGATTTTGAGCCATTTTTTCGGCCTTCTGTTCAGTTTTACTTCGAATTTTTGCGTCTTGGACAAAATCGAACTAGCCTACGCGATAGAGCAAACATTTTTCTACGAAAAACGATTTTCATAATGTGACGAATGTCACCTGGTTTTGTCGAACAAGACCAAATGTTAGTGCGTGTCTTGCGGCGCGCGCAGTGTTTCTCCGGTCTGTAGTGCGCAACGGTGACGACTTAGGAACGGCAGCTAGGTCCCGCCATTTATAAGAATAATTAACCCTAAAATAATTAATCCTGACGTAAAGAGTTAGATGCAGCGTGTTACATGCGGTGGCGCCCCAAGTATGCCGGTGCTGCCGATTCTGTTCAGGTCCACTTTGACGTTTTTTCTACTTCTTAAAAATCTCTATCCATAATCGCGGTAACGGAATATATCATAATTGCCGAAATATGTGGAAATTTTGATGTGACCCAAAATTTACTACTCGCATTGACGCATATACTTGGTAAACATTAATTTCACTACTTTTTTACGTTATGAACACAATTACAAGATTTTTTTGTAATGTACACCTGTCTGTAGTATAAGACTCTTATTGTCGTGGGGAGCATTATTTTTGTAGGAAGCATCTTACTGTGATATACATGGTGTCCCAAAACTCGACGTGCAACATTCACAGGGTTGTTGAGGGTAAAATTTCGAGGAGAAAAGTTCTATTGCACTTTTTCCCCGAAGCACCTTTAGCGAGATACACTGCTCAAAAGAATTATGGAATTAAAAAACAAAAAGTATTACTCAAAAATAGGCTAATTTCAATTGGCGATAACTCAGCCAAAATCCTGGTCCTGCCGGCTGTAATCGTTGTTTAATCAACTTTGCAACTAGGTATCCCATATGTTAAATATACGATTTTATTTGTTGCCACGAGAATTTTCTTATTCAAACAATTTTCCTCCGGCTAACCCGAAACTCCTCGCGAACAAAGACAATCTACGAGATCCTCTCACAAACGGTCCCCAAAATCTACCAAACCTAAATCCGTTGGGCGCCAGGCACCGAAGTGCCGCGAGCCGAAGCTCGTTCGAAATCACTACCAAGATTTATTCTACTCATTTCTTCCGAATATTTTTCTTCGAGAATCTCTTGCACTAGCTAACCGAATTATCGAAATTTCTCCCAAGGTCAGATCACACGGAATGAGTTCGATTCTATCGAGCATTGGTGGTGTAACGGCACAAAACAGGAATTTCACACAAAGAAATTTAGACACAATTATTCCGATTACACTGTCCAACAAATTTTAACTTTTTTTCGATTCCTCGACATTTACTGGGGGATTCTCATAGACTTTGCCCTCCTAAAAACGAATCCGAAGTCCGTTTTTGTCCATCACCCTCAGTTTTTGAGATATATGATTTTGAAAATTTTGACCTTTTTTTAACTTTGAGCTGTAGTTGCAACAAAACTCTTAGCTTTAAACAATTTTTCTTTATGGCAGCAGATTCTGTGGACCTTTACAATTAAAATGACGTATATAACTTATGCAATATCGCGTTGCAAATTTGTTTAAATAACGATTAAAGCCGCCAGGACCCGGTTTTTAGGCCAATTTCCTCGCTTTCTTTTCGATTTTACTTCGAATTTAAAGGTCCAGGACAAAATCCAACCATCCTACACGATAGAGCGGACATTTTGCTACGGAAAACGATTTTCATAATGTGACGAATGTCACCTGGATTTACACAACAAGATGAAATGTTAGTGCGAATCAGCGCCGTGCGCAGTAGTTCTCCGGTCTGTAGCGCGCAACGGGGACCATTCGGGAACGACAGTGGGTCCCGTTGCGCGCGAGAACCACTGCGCACGGCGTTGATTCGCACTAACATTTCATCTTGTTGTGTAAATCCAAGTGACATTCGTCACATTATGAAGATCGTTTTCCGTAGCAAGATGTCCGCTCTATCGTGTAGGATGGTTGGATTTTGTCCTGGACCTCTAAATTCGAAGTAAAATCGAAAAGAAAGCGAGGAAATTGGCCTAAAAACCGGGTCCTGGCGGCTTTAATCGTTATTTAAACAAATTTGCAACTAGATATTGCATAAGTTATATACGTCATTTTAATTGTAAAGGTCCAGAGAATCTGCAGCCATAAACGAAAATTGTTTAAAGTTAATAGTGTTCTTGCAAATACAGCTCAAAGTTAAAAAAAGGTCAAAATTTTCAAAATCGAATATCTCAAAAACTGAGGGTGATGGACAAAAACGGACTCCGGATTCGTTTTTAGGAGGTCAAAATCTATGAGAATCACCCAATGGATAGCGAGGAATTTTTGGGCTGTTGGACAGTGTTATCTGAGAGTCGGCACATTTATTTCAACGACATCGCCTTATGGCGGAATTACAAACGCGAAGATCGATAACTACTCTCAACTCTTGGTGTACCACGCGGTAACGCACGCGACGCACGAGATTACATCATCCATTACGGGAGGACTCGATTCAGAAAACTACTACGTACTACCGGTGAAGCCCGAAAATCTTTCAACAATATCGCACAAAACGTGACTCTAACACGCACATTGATTCAATATATCCGATACAAACGAAAAGGGCTAATCAAATCTGCTTACCGAATCGCTGCCTTCTAGAAAAAATTCGAGTGCGTGTCATGCGATCGAGGATCGATTAACTAATACTGCGTGATCGGCACTTACGCCGCACGTTCGGCACGCGCATGCTTTTCGTGATTTTCC
Source organism: Trypoxylon attenuatum (assembly GCA_963989405.1). NCBI lineage: Eukaryota > Metazoa > Arthropoda > Insecta > Hymenoptera > Crabronidae > Trypoxylon > Trypoxylon attenuatum. The sequence goes on from OZ022488.1 coordinate 14,746,501, forward strand.
GCGATACTGGTGGTGACGTCATCCCGAGTCCGCTGGTCCTCCACAGATGGCAGGAGATGGTCCTTTTTCGGGAGCTCGGCGGCTGGTGGTCGCTGCTCGCGGAAAACTCTGGCTGCAGCAGGCTGGGTGGGGAGAGATCGGCCCTCAGGCGTCCGCGCCTCGATCCCCCCGGGATCGCCATGCCCCGCGTGGGTCACCAATAGGAGTGGGCCTACGCTAAGGCTCTGCAGGGCACCGGTGTCACACCTCCGGCTCACGCACGCCGGGGTGAGCGCTCCCCGTGTCCCAGTGGGCCTACTGACCTCCGGTCAGTGGCGGGAAACGTATTCTAAGGAGGATCCCCCGGGGATACCTACCTCCCCCGTCCTCGCGCCCCGCGCACCCCTCCTTCTCCCTTCCGCCGGTGCTTCCGCCTTCCCTCCTTGGACCTCGAGTCAAACATTGCGGTAATTAGTGGCGGTACTAATTGTCGGACGGCCCCGGGAGTGGTATCGCGCTTTTCCTTTATAATTTACCATAGTTTTGTGGCGTTGCAAAAAGTGCAACGTCACATTGCAAAGGTCCACCGAATCCGATGCCATAATTAAAAATAGTTTAATGGTAACAGATGCGTGGTAAATACGGTTCAAAGTTGAAAGAAGGCGTAAATTTTCAAATTTGATTTTCTCAAAAACCCAGAGTCTAGGACAAAACGGACTCCAGATTCGTGTTTAGGAGACCAAAATCTACAAGGATCACGTAGTAGATGTTCCAGAATAAAGAAAAGTCAAATTTTGTTCGACAGTGTAATCAATCTTGAAGACTCACTTTCACTTCCGGGTGACGGTGCCACCCCAAGCCTATGCTCTCCTTAGCCAACTTCCAAATGCCAATCCAGTAAATTTCGAACGGTAGGACGAATTGTTAGAGGGATATGGTGTATCCAATTACTCCATTTTGGTTTTAACCGTTGGGGACGTTCTGAGGCACAATGGAATTCTGGCACATTCGCGCCTCCTGACTATAGTGCACAGCTAGCTCGTAACACAGAATATGCCCGATATCCTGAGTCCATTTGAGCCTTTCCTGACAGCAACTCCGGCTGTGTTTGAACACTCGTAAAACGATTTGCCAGCGTCGGATCTACCAATCACGCCCTGCTTCACATTTTAAACATTTACCTATAATTTACATATAACTTGTTTTAGTTTTTCAGGTGACATATTGTCTATTTCTTATAAATGATCGTAGTTCCTTAATTTTTGTACTTTTTTAAAAATATCATAGATCAAGATTAGTAACTACTCAGTGTAAAGCATGTGAATTATGTTAACTATCTATTGGTCTTAAAAAACGTATTTATAAGAACAAATTTATACTCAGTTTCTTGCCAACAATATTATTTCCATTTCAGAAAAGTAGTTCGCGACATACCAAAACACCCGGAATCAAGCAGTATGTATATTAGATGTTTCCTTATTTATCGCTTGTGGAGAAAGATAAATATTGACAAGATTGTGAAGGATCAGATCAATACAGCCGCAGTGGAAATATTGGGTCCTCCACCAAAGACGTTTTCACCCAGTATGTTAGAAGATGTATTACCAAAAGTTCCAGGGCCCAACTCAAATTCTGTCGTAGCCCTCTTACGTCAAAAAATGAACATAAAGAGAGCTTGTGAACTTTTCGTGGAGTGCTGTGGAAGCAACTTCCGCAATGGATGCCTGTTAAAAGATGAAGATGTAAGTTTCATGTACTACCACGACAATATGGTTGCGCGAATGCTCGCCAATCATATTAATTTTTATATTTTTATCTTGTATATTATACAGAGCGATTCTAGTTATTGAACCGGGCTATAGTTTTGTTCCAAGACGAGCTAGAAAAACATCGCACAGGAGAAAAGCTATGTATATCGATCCAAATACAAAGTGCAGTTGCGCTTGTTATACACGGAACCACCTACCTTTTGACATTAAAGCCTTTTTTGAGTTAGTCTGTGAACAAAAGGCATAAGGCAAGGGCACCGGAAATTCAATAGTTTGTCGGATATCTAATTCTATTCGATCATTTGTAACAGATACTATAATCTTTGCCATTGCATTAATCAACCGTTCGAATTCAAATTCTGTACAATTTCCACATTAACGTTGAATCATTGTATCGCTATCGTATTTCCTAACATCTGGTATTCAATGTTTACCACAATTTCCGTGTTTTAGCATACTGTTAACTTCGTTACGCATTTCTGTGTAACATGCTCAGATTGCTTCTATAAGGAGGTATCGAAATTCTTGAGTACTAGAAATAATCTAAATTTGTACTTGCGGGAGAATTTATGTTTGTTTATTATATTTAATAGTGTGTTTTATCTCGAATAGTGCTTTGACACTAACAGTACAATCTTCTGCATTAAGTAGTAAAGTAGTATACTTATTACGGAACTTACCAATTGCAACCGTTAATTATACGTTGTTTAAAAACAGTATCGGTAATTATTTAGAAAGATGGCTCATAACGGATTATAATGATTTTTACATTATACATAGAGTCGGCCACAAAATATTGGGACTCTAGTGTAAACATGATTTTCATATTCAGTATTTTAATAGAAAGTACGGCGGGCGTAACAATACATTATGGTACAATAGAGTATGGCTTTCCGGTAATAGAGATGCAAAAGCATTTTCCTTACTGCATACCATTGTTTAAGTAATGAAAGAAAATTGATGAAATTGCTCATTTTCAAGTCACAACAATATTCGGACAGTCCAGAAACTTAGCTTATGAAATTAATAAATGAATGAAATATAATGAATTTCAGCTCACGATTAATATTTTGTGAGGTATCCCTTTTGTTTCACAATCTAATTTAAACGTGTTGAAATATTGTATATATTTTCTGTAAATAAGTAACGTCAGTACGATTACATTCTTCTATGAGGCGAGATTTTAATTTTTCCTTTGATGGGATAGTGGTCTTACGAATCCTGCGGTCCAGTTGATCTCATAAGTTTTCAATTGGATTTAGATCAGGTAACTTCTGAGATGGTTGCAGGACATACCATTACCAACACCATTATAGAGCCGCCATGTTTCACGGTTGATTGGAAGTGTTTGGGACTGAGTTCTTCTGTGTACTTTCTTCACACTCTGACTGTCCCATCACCGACATATGTATATGTACATTAAATTTGGAGCCTCTTCTTTCCATTCATGGCGTAAATGTAGGGGTTTTTCATGGTTATTTAACCGTTGTAGCCTTGTGTACGCAGCACTCTTCGCACACATTCCGGGAGAACAGTGATGCCTCGTTCTTCTTGTAAAATTGTTGACAATTTTGGAGCATTTGTTCGTGGTTCTTTCTCAAATCGATTAATAATATCACATCTATCGGGAACACTTAAAATTCGCGGGTGTTCACCCTCATGAAAAACATCAATTCGATCTTCATTTTGATACCTTTTTATAATGTCTGCTACCGTGCTCTTACTGATGTTTAACAGATTCGGGATTTTCCGAAATGATTTTTTTTTATCGCGATGGGAAATCACTAACAATAAATAACACTTATTAAACGAAGAATTATTGCCTTCGCGACCCATCCTTCCATAAGTTTGAAACGTAACTGATGAATATTCAACTGTCAGTGGTCTCAGTAGGTTGCTTAAGCATTATGGTTGCAAACATTACACTTATAGTTTTCGGGGAGTCGACTAACTGAAATATACCGCGACGACGACCCTTTCACGCGGCCGGCCGTATCCACCCGCGCTTCCGGAATCGTTTGCAACACGATGTTTCTAGCAGGTCTCTACAGCCCGTTCGGATTTTCCTCCCGCGATTCGCCGACCCCTGAGTTGAGCGCCAGGCCCACGAAAGGACCTAATTTTTATTAGTCACTGCACACGACGATAAAACTTTGCACATAGTACAAATTTTTCCTGCATGATTGTTTTCTAGCTTTACTCGGAACAAAACTGTAGCCCGGACCAATTGCTACAATCACCTTGTATACAATGTTATGTATAAGGCGCATTTTTACCTTGAATTATTAATATTTCGTGTTCGTACTGCATAGATGCAGAACTATCTATGCGATACATACTAGGTAGAAAATTACAACTGTGAGATCCGGGAAGAGGTGGCTCTATGACCCAAAATAGAACGAAAATCAAGTATAGCAATTTGTCAATATTAGCTTTATTAACGACATATTTGCATTTGAAAATCGGGGAAAAATTGCTGTTCCTGCTGTACCTTCGTAGGTAACTTGTCGGTTGTTTTTGTGGATACCGATACAATAAATCGCTGACTGCCGGCCAATGTACCAAGCTCGACCATTGCTTTTGACAGTTCCTTCCATGGATAGTGCCGAAATCGATCGGAGTGTTATTTGACAAACGTTGCACAGCATCTAACTTGCTTACTCCCAAAATACAAAACAACGTGTCAAAGCTTGACATCCGAGAGAATGTTTCACCCATTCTTGAGAAACACCACGTACTGTTGCGCACATAGTGCATCGGATCCCACTTAAAAAACTGTATGTTCTAGGGCATATGACCTTAGCAGTCGGTCCCGAAAACAAAAACAAACCAAAGCTAGCCCTTTGGGATGTGGGTGTAAATAAGTTTCCCGTCTTCTTCAACTTTATATTCATGCAAATAAATCTGAACAACGACTTTCATAGACACAGTCACTCTTACGCCCAAATTGCTCACTAAAATCTTGACCGTATTGAGCCGTCAATATCCATTTAAAAATGTACTCACATTGTAATTGCACTGTAATAACGGGAATTTCTGTGGCTACAATTAAGCAAGGGATCACTCTCAACACAGGTTACAGCAAAAATTATTGAGAGATGTTGATTTTTTGACTACCAGAATTCAATCGACGAAACCAAAGATCATCGCATCGTCATCTACTGCAGCCTTGACCCTTGAGATATAGGAATTTACAATACTGAACCTATTACGCATCAGGTCTCGGCACCTGTCCACCCAAGTACCGGCACCGGCGTACTTGGAGCGCCATTTGTACGAATAATTAATCCTAAAATAATTAATCCTGACGTAAAGAGTTAGAGGTAAAACTGCAGAAAAGGGGACACACCTCCGATCTCTTTGTCCTTCTGGCAGGTGACAGAGGTGATGGTACTGAGTTACCACGTACTTGAATTAATTGGCGGTCACTCATAGTTTTCGAGATATTGCACTTTGAAGTTGCCGAAATGCACCGTTTGCGTCTGTTACCACCCGTATCCGTCCCCCCTCATCAGGTACTGCAATTTTGTCACGTTTGTGACACTAACATGCCCAGATAAGTTTGGCTATGTTTTACGGTCACTGGTCAGGTCAGTGCCAGATGAGGTGGGGGCGAGGGGGCGGCGACCAGCCGCCCCCTACTTATTTTGCGGTACTTATGTGCTTAAACTGCAAGTTTCAAAAACTAGTACCGCAAACTAAGTAGGGGGGCGGCTGATCGCCGCCCCCTCGCCCCCACCTCATCTGGCACTGACCTGACCAGTGACCGTAAAACATAGCCAAACTTATCTGGGCATGTTAGTGTCACAAACGTGACAAAATTGCAGTACCTGATGAGGGGGGACGGATACGGGTGGTAACAGACGCAAACGGTGCATTTCGGCAACTTCAAAGTGCAATATCTCGAAAACTATGAGTGACCGCCAATTAATTCAAGTACGTGGTAACTCAGTACCATCACCTCTGTCACCTGCCAGAAGGACAAAGAGATCGGAGGTGTGTCCCCTTTTCTGCAGTTTTACCGAGTTAGATACAGCGTGTTACATGCGGTGGCGCTCCAAGTATGCCGGTGCTGCCGGTCGGTGCACATACTTGGTAAACATTAATTTCACTACTTTTTTACGCTATAATACTATTGTAAGATTCTGAAGCATTTCTCTGTGCTATATGTACTTGGCGCGTTTTTGCACGTTACATATATGATGTAATGTCATTTTTTGGGATTGTCTCATACCTGTGTCTTACAATCAGAGTACATGCATGATATGCATGCCGTAAGTCTCTAATGTGCAAGAATATGCGACGGACGATGATGATCTTTTGTTCCATCGATTGAATTTTGGCAGCCAGGAAATCAATATGTGGCGGTAAGTTTCGTTGTAACCTCTTTCGAGAGAGGCCACTTGCTTGATTGCGAGCCCAGGGATTTCCGTAATTACCGCAGTGCAATTGCAGTGCGAGTGCATTTTTGAATGGCTATTTACGGCCAAAATTTTGGTGCGCATAATTTTTGTGAATACCAATTTGTGGAAGACATTGATCCTGTTTATTTGCAAATACGGTTAGACGTTGGGCAACGTTTATGAAATACCACTTCGATCGACTTCGACACACCCTACGGGAGGATACCTAAAACTATGAAAAGCAGTGGCTGAGCCGGGTGGCATCACTGGCCGGTATTCAGCGCTTTAATGTATTCACGAAAACAACTAACAAGTCACCTACGAAGGTAGAGAAGAAAGACTAATTGTTATCGCATATTTAAATGCAAATATCTTATTAATGAAGCTGATCTCTCCAAATTGTTATACTCCATTTTAGTCTTATTTTGGACCATAGTCACCCCTCGCGGGTCTTGCAATTGTAACTTTTCACCGTGAATAGTATCACTTATCCGGCGAATCATCTACATATGAGTGATTCCACGCCAAGTGATCACAGTCGATTCACACATAGTGTCCGATTTTTTAAACGTCATAGATTTATAGCCCTAATGAAACCCTGTAAAATGCATTTTTCCGTTCCCCGGAATCATTATTAGTTTTTAAGTTATTTAACTGAAAAGTTTTGGATCAACTTTTTTTACAAAACTCATAACTCAAAAAATTAATGAAGATACCACTCTGTGCAAACCTGCATTTTGTTCAGAAATCTCAAAATTTTAATAAAAAAATACCTCATGTTGATAACATGTCAATAAATAGTTATAAAATAGAAATAAATTCTTAAAATTTAAATAAAATAGTGAAGGACAGCAGCGATTAGTTTGAAATTAATGTCACGGATGCTCTGTAGCATACTGAATAACCTCTGTAAATTTCAAGTTGTTATCTCAAATATGTCCGGAGCAATAACATTTTATTGTTGTGAAGACCCGGCCAAGCGCACGCGAGATGGTCGCAGCGACAAGGTCAGGGCGTTCGGCCGGGTCTTTACGAGAATAAAATTTTATTGCTCTGGGCCTCCGCGTTTTTTCAGCTTGAAATTTACAGGATTTGTTCAGAATACTTAAGAGCATACGTGAATTCAATTTCCCCGTAATCAAGAATGTCTTTCAGTATCTTATATAAATTCTAAAAAAATATTTATATTTTATAACTAATTACCACAATTACCAACATGGAGTATTTTTTTAATTAAAATTTGAAGATTCCCGAATAAAACGGAGGTTCGCACATAATGGTATCTTTATTAGTTTTTGAGTTTTAAATTTGAAAAAAAGTTCATCCAAAATTTTGCGCTCAAATAACTAAAAAACTATTAATGATATCGCGGAACAGAAAAGTGCATTTTACAGTGCTCGATGGGGGCTACAAACCTGTGCGGTTTAAAAGAAATCTCAGACCAAATGTGAATCGAGTGTGATCACTCGGCGTGGAATCGCTTATATGTATTTCATTATGGATAGCATAACTTACCAAAAGTCATTAGAATCTATCAGCTGCTGCATTATTTGTTTGGTGCACACTTTTTCCAATCCTTCATATGAAAACGTGGATATTTCAAATATCTCTTTTACTAGGCGTTACAAATGTCTTCAATGAAGATTCTTGAATCTTGATAAATCTTTGTGCGCAATTTTCAATATCTATCTCATACTAACAAATTCAAAATCCATTTTCATATATTATCCATCTTTTTCCTAGTTTCTACTTCTCAGATATTTCTTGTTTGTGTAAGAAATCCAAACTCAAAATGTTTTAATTTGCATACCTTCTGATAGCAGCAATTGCATAGCTTGTAATTGAATGTTCTGCATCGCCTATTTAATTCCAATATGTAAAAGTTTTCAGTTCTGATCTCCTGCGGTTTCATGAAATTCTTAACGTTCTTTCGATATCAATTCTATGGTCCTGTTTATAACAGTGTGTAATAGTAAACGCAACTGGTTAACAAATTTTGGCTTGTAATTTTTATAGGACTCTATTAAATTGGTCTCGACTGATTATATTAGAAAACAGAAAATGCATGTACTAATGATTCGGTTATGTTGCGGCATCGAACGGAATTGGAGGCACAGCCAAAAGGTGCTGCTTTCTTGCGAATTTTCGTTGTTCTTGTTATTTTTTCATATGTGCATTCTTCTCTTCTCATTGATTACAATGTCCACCAGCCCAAAATTTCCGGAACATCTACTAGTTGATCCTTCTAGATTTTGGCCTCCTAAAAACGAATCCGGGGTCTGTTTTTGTCCTAGACCCTCAGTTTTTGAGAAAATCAAATTTGAAAATTTACACCTTCTTTCAACTTTGAACCGTATTTGCGACGCATCTGTTGACGTTAAGCAATTTTTAATTATGGCATCAGATTCTGTGGACCTTTACGAATAAAATGGTATGTTTTACTTATGGGATATCTAGTTACAAAGTTGATTAAACAACGATTATAGCCTTCAGGACCCGGATTTTGAGTCATTTTTCCTACCTACTTTTCAATTTTACTTCGAATTTTGGGGTCTAGGACAAAATCGGACTAGCCTACGCGATAGAGCAAACATTTTTCTACGGGAAACGATTTTCATAATGTGGCGAACATCGCCTGGTTTTGCAGAATAAGATCAAATGTTACTGCGTGTCATGCGACGCGCGCAGTGGTTCTCGGGCGCAACGGGACCCTCTGTCGTTTCCGAGTGGTCACCGTTACGCGCTACAGACTGGAGAACCACGGCGCGCGCCTCATGACACGCACTAACATTCGATCTTGTACTGCAAAACCAGGTGACATTCGCCACATTATGAAACTCGTTTTCCGTAGAAAAATGCCTGCTTTATCGCGTAGGCTAGTCCGATTTCGTGCCAGACCCCAAAATTCGAAACAAAATTGAAAAGAAGGTCGAAAAAATGGCTCAAAATCGCAGTGGTTCTCGAGCGGCACGGGACATCTAACATTTCATCTTGTTGTGTAAAACCAGGTGACATTCGTCACATTATGAAAATCGTTTTCCGTAGAAATGTGTTCGCTCTGTCGCGTAGGATGATTGGATTTTGCCCTAAACCTTCAAATTTGAGGTAAAATCGAAAAGAAGGCCGGAAAATTGGCCTAATAAAAATTGCAACTAGATATTGCATAAGTTGTACATATCATTGTATTCGTAAAGGTTCACAGAATCCGCTGCCATAAAAAAATTTGTTTATTGTTAATAGTTTTGTTGCAAATACGGCTCAAAGTTAAAAAAGTGTAAATTTTCAAAACCGATTTTTTCAAAAACTGAGGGTGATGGACAAAAACGGACTTCAGATTCGTTTTTTGGAGGCCAGAATCTATAAGAATCACCTAGTGGATGTCGAGGAATCGAAAAAAAGTTAAAATTTCTTGGACAATGTAATCAGCTTGGAAATCGTAGGCTTCAATTTCAGGAATCAGCTGCAAATAGTAATCTGCTTAACATCAGCTGTGAGCCAGGTAAACACAACAGCGAATCGTTATGTTGTGTAGGCAGGAAACACGACTCCGAGGATGTGCTGTGAGACATTAAATTCTTGTGAATATCAAAAAGTCTGAAATCTTCAAAATGTAGGTTGGTGATAGGTCTAGGTGTATGTCGCGGCCTAAGATTGGTCCTACTGGGAACTCCGATTCAAATTATCGCGATCTCGTCCCGAGAATCTTCGTCCTTGACTGGACTGGTCGACTGTACTGGGGTTGCAATTCTCCAACGTCGAAGGTCCTAAATCTTCAAACTGGACCAGAACCTATGAAAGCGATGAGCCATTGGTTTTCTTGTGCATGACCGTGTTGCAAGCGAGGCCGAAATCCATGCCAATTTCGCAAATGAGCCACGCGTTGCAACCAACGACTAAGTGCACGTTCTGTACCGCAGTAAACCACGCATGTAAGAAACGGCGGGCGATCCTCCTTGGATATCGGGTGAAATCCTAGTCAATGCGCCTCAGTCCTGGGTTCTGGAACGAAGTTCTCTGACAAAATAGTTGAGTTCCAACTGCAAATCCTTAGTGTCCCTGCCAAAAAGGAGACATCCTATCGAAGTGTCGATTACTGTGCAATTCGATGTATTCCATCGATGAGTCGGCGTTGTGCTGAAGCTCTCGACGAGATTTCTTCGCTCGAGGGCGTTTATTGTCACCAGGCGGCGTCGACGCTTCGACGTTCTCCGACGCACGGTGGCTCGGTTCTCTTTCTGTCTCTTCTCTTCAGTTAACGGCCGGTTTCAATCGAAGTCCTCGATATCATTAACACTATAAAAACACTTTGTATTCAAGATGGATTAGGTCAAATTGAATAATAAGCACTAAGCTCTGTGCTTATTGTCAAGCTAATTGAAATCCGCGTGTTTACTGCACTTGATAACTAATGCCGTTATAATGCCAAGTCCGAAATTAACGGGAACGGGAAAATGGTTAGTCTATGTTTTAAATAAATGTACTTATTTGAGTAAATTCAACAATTTTTATAACGATTTATTCATACGATTAAACAGTCACTTAAACGCTGAGATTCGTTATTAAAAGCCAGTCAATCCCCAACCGTTATTAATTTGGTTAATTCATATAAATTGAATCCCAGGAACAGCTTTCAAAATGCAAACAGCAATGCCGTTCCTTGTTCGCGGACAGGAAAATTGTCAACTCTAGTCATCTTATTGTTGTTTTGTGGAACCCTTGACTTGACCAGAACCTTGACCGAATACGAAATAAAGAGTAAATTTCGGTTGCGTTATTTGCTCGTTAATTTCTTTTGTTTTATCTGAGCATTCTCGCCGTGCTCGAGACGAGCGTGCCAGTCCCTTTCCCCTCCGGGCGTCGCTCGGGTCTCCCCTGGAAATTTTCCAAGTGCAAGGACAACGGCTATTCGAGTAGGGTCGAGAAATAAGAACGAGCATTGCTACGGGTGGGCTAAAATCGAGTTCGCGGCGATTGCTAAGAAATTTGGCGCCTGTGAGGGTGTCTGGCGCCCTTCAGGCGGCAGGACGAGTCCTTCAGGCCCGTCAGTAGTCCTCCGTGGTTGCCGGACTGACAATGAGTAGTTTGGCCGGACACGGCCGGCCAGCCAAAAAGTTCGTTGCAATGTACATGTATACAGTCTGGAGGTGGCCACATTATGGGATTTTATATTCTTTGCAGAGTATCATTTTGTACTACTTTGTAGTACAGATTTTTGTAGATTTGTGAATTGCGATATCCATCTTTGTAGATTTTTGCAACTTGAATACTTTTTATGGGATGCAAGAAGTTTCGCATTCGATAGAATTAATGTCTCATGCTGTATACAGCCATATACATGCGTCTTCCTTGTAATAATGTTGCTTTAATACACTACTAGGCACAAATATTAAAGGATATTGAAATGAATCCCAGGTTTTTAGGTGATTTTCAAAGAGCTGTAACTTTGAGAGAAATGGCCGTAGAGAGATTTCAAATACGGCAAAATGAAGCTTAAAGTTTCTACTTTTTCAAACGGTGGTTGGAATTTGTTTAGCGTTAGCGGTTGTTGAGTAGTCATCGAAAAACCAACGACAAAGAATTTTGCAAATTTTTGCTCGACTTTGAAACGGTGCACGGAATGCAAGAAATTTTTTCGCACCCTTATTGTAATGGTCTTCTAGATCATTTAATTACCTTCAATTTGACTATAAATACTGCTATGTTTCGGTATGCGTTGTTGAGTTATCGCCGATCAAAGTAAAAAAGTCAATTTCGACTTTAACAATGAATTACTCGGGAACTAATGATCATACAGAAAATTAAAGCAGGGTTTTGAAAACGGCAAAACGTTCTCTATGACATGCAATTAGTGGCTATGAATATAAAATTCGTTCGAAGTGATAATGTTGATTGAAAAAAGTTCAAAGTTAGCGTATTTAGAAAATTTCGTATAACTTTCGATGTAAGGCATAAACGAAGGATATCGTCGGTAATTTTTCAACCTCAAAGTGTCCCCAAGAAACCCTCAAAGTGACATGACCCGGCGATTTTTGTCCCTTAATGCCCCGAAGGTTTAAATTTATCGTATTCGTTTAAAATCATCGTAACAAGCAATTTTTCGATTTTTATTAATTTTTTCAGCTTTAAAATGTTTCTTAACAATAACGCGTAATTTTTCTTTTTACAGGCATCAATTACCGAGAAAAAATGAAAAAAGAAAAATTTTTTCCTGGCATGTTTACAATGTTTGATGACCGGCGAAGACGGTGAAAAATACCAAGATAATCAAGCATTGTAAGCATGCTGAAAACAAATTTTTTCGGAAAACACTTTTTTCATTTTTTCTCAGTGATTAATGACTCTGAAAGGAAAAATTACGCATTATAGCCCTCATAAGTGACGATTTATCACAATCACATGTTGCAAGGACGGCTGACAAAATGCGACCGGCAACCTCCTCCTAGTGCTCATTGAGTTATGCTAATACCAGCGGTACGATAGCCACAAAAATGGAACGGTTGGTTTAAAATGCGTTAACTTCGGAACAAAAATCGTAGCAACTTGAATCTTTTTTTATTTTAGCGAGGAAGATTCAACCTTTTTCCGCCGTTTATGGAATTGTTTTAAAAGATTTTTCAGAGTCAGCAGGCGTTGTTGAATTTTGCAAATTTCGACATGTCAAACATGCCCTCAGTTTTCCGAGTTTGTAGCAGCAGGCGTGCATCAAACTTAAATTCTAAATACTGGAATCGAAAGTAGAGACTTCAAGCGTCATTTTTTAAAAAATCGTAATTTGTCGATTAATTTTGACCAAGTTATCGTCAATTCAATTTGGCCTATTTTTCAACAAATTTTTTCTATGCCATGACTGTTTTGAGCAGTGTAGATACAAGATTCATCGTTTTGTACTTTGGCCGAAGCTAGACCTTACCTCTTGATATTAGGGAACGAATAACTATGCAGATGTATTTATACAGTACTTACATATGGTTTGTGTATAAAAATACTATCATTGTCCTCTGACGGGGCCCTATTTGGTCCCGGTCAAGATGTGACCTTATAGAAATATAACCTGATCTCATTTGGGGCGAGCAATAAGGTCAGGTTACACACAGGTTACACTTTTCAATATCTTTTTAGCTGAAACATTACTGCTCAAATATTCTTACTTTTGCAGTCTGTTCTGTCTCATCGATCCGTTAATATATTTCATGATACCGTGGGACCAGAATACTATTTTGTAACAATTCACATAATAATATGACGTTTCATTCGCAGGTTTCGGATAAGCCTACCAATTTTATAAAACATTTAAATAAATCAAATTCTGAATCCACTCATTTTGCCGTTGTAGATAAGCGCGATAGTGTTGTAAAAAGTACTTCAGATAGCGCCTTAAAGTCTTCTACGTCACAAGTAATTACCTTGTCTAAGTATTCTCACGCCAAAAAGAAAACTCGAAGATGCAATAAAATTATACTTATTGATTTAACAAATGACGTTACATTTGAAAAAACTATTATTAAAAGAAAGACGTCGAAAACTCTTTTGTGGTTACAAGATGCAAGAACACAGGTTGATACTAAAAGAGTAAAAACATCAAACAATAGAATAGATCAGAAAAAGAGTTGCCATACCAATCTTTTGAGTACTGTACTGAAGTCTAATCATCATCTTGAAGAGGGCGGTGGCTGCAGGGGAATAAACGACACCTCCAATTCAATGGAAGATAATGATGTACGGAAACTGCTATCTACGGGAGCATCCGCGCAGCCAGTCTCTGCAGACGAAGCGAACAATAAGTGTTCCAATGCGCAAGAGCTGTGTGTAGCATCGACCGTTGACTTGCCAGTGCAAACTCATTCAGCTACGTCTACATTAGTAACGGATAATAGATTTCCTGTTGCATTGAAGGACTTCGACGAAAGTAACATAGCGAGACGGGAAGTCGAATCTTCGTGTTTGAGTACCGATCTTAACATAAATTTTTCCCTCAAAGTTCCGTCTGTAATTAGGCAAGTATCAGCTCCACATACCACATTAGCATTAGCCGAAGCAAAAATTTGCAAGGAACTAATCGTGCAAAGACCTGAAAGATCGTGTGGTAGTCCGAATTCTCGAACAAATACTTTAATCAATAATCCCGATAATTTTGAATGCCCCAGCGTACTAGATAGCAATGATGTTCTCTATACAGTTAGCAAGAATATGATTCAAGGTGAGACGGGGTTGTCATCGGATAATATGGACAAATTGCAGCAGAGTGTATTTAAGTACAATACTACCGCGGACAATGCAACTCGCGTGACTAAAAGCTGTTCCATACACAAAAAACAAGCAATGGCTCAGAAATTTTCAGACAGTGATGCCGGAAAGAATCATTTAGTGGATCGGGATCACGAGAATAATATGACGTGCTTGGTCGTAAAATGTACTGATTCGTTAAAAGACAATTCGCCGTATGGTAGTCAAGGTTCAAAGGGTATTACAGCCTGTTACAAACTTAGACATGAAATTGATCGCCAAAAAAATTATGATGATAGGGTTCCCGTAGATTCAAAACGTTTCAACTATGATAATGATACTAGAGAAGATCTGGTACAGGCATCGCATGGTGTTGACAATCCAGAGTTTTGCCTTGATTCCAGCTCCACAACTAAAAATACTAATAAACGAAGTATTTCTGAAACATGTAAGATATTGTCAAATTTGGAAGAAGACCGTATTACTCCAAGTCTTAGCTCGTTGACAGATAGTAAGAAAACTGATAATGGCTTGGAGTACCCGTACCAAGTGCATACCAATATTGATGATACCCGTTTTAGCCACGGTCAACAGGGTCACGACAGCGATAGTAGAAAACCCATCAATTCAGTCAAAATGGGCTATAATGATGCTAAGGAAACGATTACATTGTCTGATAAGCAATTTGGAGTCTCATTGCCCCCACATTTTGACGATGCAAAACGAAGTTGGAGGAAAAGGCAAATAGATGGCACGAGCGGTTTGGAAGCTGCCGATTCAGTTAAAAACGTGTTGGAAAACGTAGCTTTATGCGACGATATTGACGGGCTTTCCTTATTAGCTAGCGTGTCTCAGCAGGTACCCCACTTAAAACCTGACACGGGAATGCGAGCCGACCACATTAAAGTAAAAGATTATGCAACTTTGCGCAAGACAGCTAGCACGTTAATTCCAGAACATCGAATCGGCTTCAACAGGTCACTAACTAATTTACCGGTTTCACCTAAACCTGTGCTACCAGAAATTTCTAATAAGGCATCACAGATTTATCCAGAATGTATCCTGCAAAATGTTGCATTTGAAGTTGAAGTACCAAGTAACAATAGTGCTGATATAAATCACGGTTCAGAGTACGTGTCTCGTGATAGTACTTATTCCACATCGGCAAACATCGGCACTGATGAAACAAATGGTGCATTCCACAATGTAACACCAGTCAAAAACAATATTCAGAGTATAAAAGAACAGACGAATGTGATATTGAACGGCGAAACGATTGTCTTGTTACAAAAATCTCCTAATAGTAATTTATACGTCATAAATAAAGCAATAGAGAAGACAAAACGGAAATCTGGGGCTGAGATCAGCAAACCTAAAGAGAATATTATCAATGGTTGGTCAGGTGCCCAAGATGACTCCAGCGGTTCTGAAGTAACATATTCACCGGAACACTCGTCGCATGCTCTGTTGGACATACTTCAGCACACAACAAACAAAGTGTTCGCATGCCCAGATGATAAGTCTACATTACGCTGTACCAAAGTGGTTAAGGTGGAGCCCGAAGAAAGAAGCCCGCCAGACGTTTTAGATGTACAAAATTATCCCCAGCCGTTATGTTCAGAAGCGAATGCGGTAAATATTACTCCCAGTAAAGCACTGGAAAGATACCATAATGCTCCGCCGAATCCTGTATATGGAAAAATTATTAAGCACGAATACAATGGAATGTCTGGTTACATCGCAGCGAACTGCAGTCTCCAAGGATGTAGTGGAATGCATTCGTATGTACCCGACGTTGAAAGTCCCCATCCGTTGCACATATCTACAAACCATTCCGGAACTTTATCGTCTCGGTGCGTCAATTACACCAATTGCTCTAATTGCACTAGTAGCAGTGATTTATGTGTACCCTTTCATAACCAATGCGCTTCTGTATCGTGCAACTTACAATTGGGTGCAGGCACCTCATTGCATGCGCACGGTACCACAGTCAATAATGGCTGTGGAAGCCCCCGCTGCACATTCTTAAATTGTTCGTATGACATTGTTACGCACTGTCGACAGTGCTTGTCTTTACATTCAGTTTCTGACCCGCACGTATCGTGCATTAAAAGTAATCCCTACTTTTTATCTACACACTCAGCACTAAAATCAACTGCCATCCCAGATTGCGATAGGTCCGGGAATAACCCGGGTTTAAGTACACTGCAAGAAAATCAATTATTGTGTAAAATATCGGAAAATTTGTTAGGCTATTCTGACCAATATGAGACGCAACGCACGTCGGAGTTGTACCCCACAATAATTGATAACAAATTACCGCTCAAAAAGAGACTCCGGGGTCAACACGCTATGATGTCAATGGTGTATGATGAAATTCAAATAAAAACCGAACAGCCAGACGGTTATTCACCATCTTCTGTTCCTCCGGTTAATTCGTTTCAGATACAAACCGAGCTGCAAATCAAGTCTAATCAATCCGATGCCAATTCAGTTGGAAACGTGTTATCTCCACGAAAGAAAGAAAGAACCTTGGTACACACTGAACTCTGTTCAGACATTCCTGCCAAGCCACACATGAAACGTCAACAAGCGTCCATATCGTGCGATGCGTCACTTTCACGACTGGTACGTGATAATATTTCACAAAAGCATTCCTGCAAGAAAGTAAAAAAGTCAGAGTTGCCTTTAAGACAGATTAGGAGCTCCAAACGAAATGTTCCTAAGGTTAATTATTCGTATAGTGACGTTGATTCAGAGTGGAACCCGTCCATAGAGTCAAAACGAAGACGTAAAAAAATTGGCCGATGATAAAAGTGGGATACTGATATTAACGTATTATGATAAAAGTTCGTTCGTCATTCTAATAAATGTTAGGCTAGTGTGCAAAATGATCTTCATTGTATATATGTACATAGTAAAAGGAACACCTTACTTACTCCTCGCAGAAGATTGACAGCTCACACTAACATCACCCGAATATTCATGTTCGGTCATGTAGATCACTCAACTTGAAGATTCGTATGGGTAAATCTTCTTTGAAGATGCGGTTACATCATTTGGAAGACTCTTCAACGGTATCTTTGAGCGACTAATGCTTTACTCGGAAAGATGGATAATATAGATTTTTTTGAAATAAAATACAGAAATACAGATTGTATTGAAACATGTATGTTTCTGGTCATGTTCTGGTTATGTTCTATCGTCCATAATTGTGCATATCGATTGAATTGGTACAATCGGTTCAACTACTTTTCATATACGGTTTCATTCTTATGTACTCTAAATCTGACTAATTCGCGTTAAGAATAAACATAAGGTACAATAATTATTGAAACACTCTTGTGTGAATTTCAAGTATATTTCGTTACATTATTACCTTGCTAATAAAACATTTTTCTGTTATGAAATAGTCGTTAAGACGTTACATGCTAGAATTAAATTACACTACCTTATGTTAAACTCGACAGAGAAAAAAATTTTCTGATGGGAAACATAACACAGACCCCTCACCTCTCACCCCAAGTCTGGAAATCCGAAAGTAAATTTCTGTGTATTAATCTAGACGAAATACGAATACACTCTGTCTGTGCCTCTTTTAAAGTCAATAAGTGCAAAATTGATGAAATAAGGACATGTTTATTAGGTAGTGTGTTTAATTAGTTATTAATTAAAAACTGAGGATTACTATAAAATCTGCTTATTGTCAGCTGTTACGTCCAAGCAGACGCAACGATGGGATAGGGGAAAAATGTTGTTGACGAATGTAATTCTTACGCAAACTATGCCGAGCGGTATTTTGGCTGATTCTGTCGTGAACCGGGTGAGGGGAGAGAGAGAGAGTCGTGTGTTAAGCTGAGTGTACGTAGTGGATCCCTATCTCTGACTGGTGCAAGATGAGCAACGGTCGCAATCGAATGCAGTCTAACGCAGAGATTTAGACTTGCGGATCGGGAGGACCTCGAGGATTTGGTGTAGCGGGATCGGATGGTTGGGACGAACCGGGAGCTACTCAGGGCAGCTGCTTACCGGTCCGTGTCGGGAGGGTATCGCTAACTAGGAAAATTCGACTGCGACGGCTGGTGTTCCCTACGATAGGTACCTTTGTTGTGGACAACTCAGTTCAACATTTGACAGGAGGATTACGGGGTTAATAACTACAACTAGTTTGATTTGGAAAGAGAAGCGAAATAACTATATTGTTACATTTGTCTTAATCGTGTGCGGGTTTCGGGGTTACTGCATGCAGAGTAAGTTCCCCTACATAGGGTGGTTCTTCTGCACCTAGTTGGAAAAGCGCGGTGTTCTGGCGGATATAGAACTCCGTTCTCGGGTCCGCGGGGTGGCTGGACAATAGGTCGACCATAGGTATGGGCTTCGGCTCGACATCAATTACCCTCAGAGACCAGGGAACCTCGTCTAGTAATGCTGCGTCTGTCACGGCTGGATCGGGGAAGACGAGCGGGATGGAGTCGTTAGTGTCGTACGCCCCGATGAGGCCGTCGAGGTACTCGCCCGGAGTGTTCGTCTGTCGGTGGAGTCTTTTTAGGTGGACTCGGAGTCCGGCCCGACGGGTGCGTTTCTTGGCTTTCGGAATTTCACTCGGAGTACCATGGTTGCGCGCCGTAACGTCCCGAATTGGAAAGAAGACTTGTTCCATCGCGCGGTGTGATTGCTCTCGAGGTTTCAAGACGAGTGAGTTCGCGGCGCAAGACCACGCGGATTAGTGCCGGGTTATACATGCTGCCTGTGTTTACTTCGGTGTTTTTTTTGGGTGGCCCGGTAAGTATTGTTTTGGTTTCTTATGTTAGCGAAGCTTGTTGACATGAACGAACCGGAGGTTTCTACTCAGACACCGCAGCCAGAAAGACGCGCAATTTATTCCCTACGATCGAAATTTGGATTGTGTTTCAGGAGGACTGGACCCAGCCCGTAAGGAAGGAAGACCAGGAGTGGCCAATGAATTGAGAGGAGGCGGCCGTGAGCTACTCTAGGCAGCTACCGAACGGTCTGTGGTTTAAGGGGAGGTGATTCTATCAATGCGGAAATGGTCGATGGTAGAAACCCTAATCTGGCTGAGGTATACTGCGCGGGATGTAATGTGGAGTGCAACTCTAGATTTGCGATGGGATCTACTTTTCCGGGACGCTCTGTCGGGTATAGTTCACCCTAGGAGCGGGGCCCAAGGGGACAGACCCACGGAAGACCAGTGGTGAAATGAAGAGACGGAAGATGTGGAAAACAAACTAATTTATTTAAGTAATGGAAGTACTCTGACTTAGAAGTAAGCAAAAGTAATTTAGTAACTTAGGAATAAGCAAATGTAACTTAGGAGTAAGCAAATGTAACTTAGGAGTAAGCGAATGTAGGAGTAAGCAAATGTAAATTTTAGTAACCTAAACAAATGTACGAAAGACTAGTAATTAAGGGTTTGTAATGTTGGATTTAAGAAGTGAAAATAAAGCGGTCTAATGAGGTGTGCGGAAGTCGGATGAGAAGCGTTTGTGGCAGAGTGAGGTGTGGTCTCCGTGTTCTCTTTTCGGCGTTCTTCATTTGGTTTATATATCCTAGTATTGGATAGATGGTTTCGAGGATCATCATCCTTGAATCCATCTATCGTCAGGAAAATCAATATTAGATCCTACTGGTAATACATCTATTGTTTTCTAATCCGCTTATCTTAGCTCTGGGTTTTTTGCTACTGTGTACATGTCGAGTGCGCGAACTGTCGCGTTTATACTCGCCATCTACCGGCTTCTTCCCGACTTCTGCACCTAATACTAGCGCATACTTAATTTTAAATGCAACCCTAATTAAAGTTTATATTAAAATTTAGCTGGATGTAACACCTCCCCCCTTTTTGTGAAAATAGAAGTGAAACGGAAATTTTCTACTCTGACCATAATAACGCTCGGGGTTAGGGTGGGTGCTGTTGGGCTTATGTATCTTCGTCGCTGAGTTGCACGATGTCGTCAACTGGTTCGTTTGGCTGATCCATTCGGGCTGGCTTTAATTTGTTGGGATGCACCACCTTATTACGTCTCCCGACGGATATTACCACGTTACCATTTTCCAAGACATCTAGGATTAGATGAGGTCCTGTATATTGGGCTTCAAATTTATTTTTAACTGGTTCTTTAAGTAGGAATACTTGTTGTCCTTCTCGGAATTCGCGCGGGTTAGACCGTCTATCGTAGAGTTCCTTTGATCGTTCCTTGGCGTGTATTAATTTTTCATGTGCTGTGTTCTGGATATTTCGCAACCTAATGGCTAACTTCGATAAGTAGGAATAGTAGGTCTCCTCTTCGTGTTCTTCTCCCAAAGCTTGACTGAATGGTGTGCGTGCCAAGTGTCCAAATACCAATTCGTAAGGGGTGAAGCTGGTTCCTTCATGCACCGAGGTATTGTAGGAAAAGATAGCTAGTGGTAGCCAGTTGTCCCATTCGTGCTCGTCTTCAGCGTACATTTTCAAGTACTCCATAATTGTATGATGCGACCTTTCTAACGATCCATTTGACTGAGGGTAAAAGGCAGTAGTTCGTATTTGCTGGATCTTGAATCGTTTAGCTAAGTCTTTCATGAGGGTGCTCATGAAGTTAGTTCCTTGATCGGTGAGAATTATTTTTGGAGTACCGAATATACAGATGAATTGAGAGACAAACGCGTGGGCTACAGTTTCGGCTGTAGTGTTAGACAATGGTACGGCTGTTAAATGTTTCGTAAGCAGGTCTTGAATTGTCAAGATGTAACGGTTCGCTTCTTCAGTTGTAGGTAGTGGACCCATGATATCGAGCGCAATTTTGTCGAATGCTGAACCAGGTGTGTCTGTGATTTTCATCGGTTGACGCGTTTTAATCCTTACGAGCTTCCTTCTTTGACATTCTAGGCATCGTTGTATGTATAATTGAATATCGGCTTTCATTCCTGCCCAGTGATAATGACTTCGGATTCGATGATACGTCTTAGTTACACCTTTATGTCCTCCTACTGGACCATCGTGGAATTCTTTAATGATACCTGGTATTTCAACCTTCTTTGGAGTTCTTACCAAGTGTAGACATATGGTTAAGGTAATGGCTTGTTCGGAAAAGTGGTGCTTTAACCTTTGATAAATTGTTGCCCAATCAAGAAGGCCCAAACTTGGAGTTTTCGCGATACTAGCTGTTTTCAATTCTGAATTTATTATGAGGTTTAACGCCGAGGAGATAGCTGCATCGAATACTTCAAGATCTAAGTGTGACGTAGATGACTCTTGTATGGGTAGGGCGATCCAATGCTTCCTTCGTACTTGTATGATTTCGGCTTGGCCCGGGTTTAGATTTTGAAAGTTAGGTAACCGACCGTTTTCAGCCAAGTTTTTGGCTCCTGCGTCCAAGGGTTGACCGTCTTGAGAAACAAAGAAAAGCAAATTGTCTTTCTGGGATGCCAATGTGTCTCGGGTTTCCCGGATAGTTAAAAGTCCGTGATTGCCGGGTACATCTTCATCAGTTGGGTGATGTTCCGCAGATAGGTCCATTTCTCCATGTTCGCTTTGTTCGGATTCGGAGGGTGTTAAGGTTAGACGGCTAGGACCCGGTATAGGCTCATTATCGCGGGGTTTTTTCCTTGGTGGTTCTGGCGATGATTCATCGTCCGAAGAGTCAAGGACTCGTGGTCGGACTGGCAACGTGGTTTTCTCCGCGGGGACATTTCGGGATAGCGCATCCGCAACATAATTAGTTTTTCCTGGTGAATACTGAATCTCGTACTCGTACTCCAGTAACTTCAGTCTCCATCGTACCAGTCTTGAGGAAGGATCTTTAACGTGGTGTAACCACACGAGGGGTTTATGGTCAGTTACAAGGATGAATTTCCTACCAAATAAATAAGGGCGAAAATATAAAACGCAATATACAATGGCCAATAGCTCCTTTTCAACGGTCGCATAGTTAACTTCCGCAGAATTTAATACTCTAGAACAGTAGGCAATAGGGAGGAGTTTCTCGGAGTATTCCTGACTTAGTACACCACCTATTGCAAAACCTGACGCATCAGTCGTGACGTAGAACGTCTTCGAGAAATCAGGGTATTGTAACACGGGTTTGTCGCATAACTTATCGATTAGTAATTTAAAAGCTTCGGCTTGGGGTTCGTTCCACACGAAACGTGAGTCTTTCTTCAAGAGGTTGGTCAATGGCCTAGCGATCTGTGAAAAGTTCGAAATAAATCGTCTATAGAACCCTATTAACCCGAGAAATTGTCTAACACCCTTTACGTTCTTAGGAATCGGATACTCTTGGACAGCCTTCAGTTTCTCGGTGTCTGGACAAACTCCCTTTTCAGTAATGGTGTGCCCCAGGTACACGACCTCCTTTCGAAGAAATTCACACTTCGTGGGCTTCAATTTGAGGTTCGCCGCTTCTAAGCGATTCGCAAGTTTCGTAAATTTAATTTCATGTTCCCTTAGCGAGCTTGAGTATATGACGATGTCATCTAGATATACAAACATTTCGACGCCCTGTAACCCTACTAGTACCTTATCCATTAGTCTCTGAAACGTGGACGGCGCGTTTTTCAAGCCAAAAGGCATTCTGTTGAAATGGTAATGACCATAAGGGGTGGAAAATGCAGTTTTGCTCGCGTCGTTAGGTTCCATAGGGATTTGATGAAACCCGGATGATAAGTCAAGAATAGAAAAATATTTCGCAGCTCCTAATTGGTCTAGAATCTCCGAAATGTTAGGTAACGGGTACGCATCTGGTATAGTTTTTGCGTTAAGAGCGCGAAAATCTACAACTAATCTCCATTGTTTCTTTCCGTTAGCATCAGCCTTTTTTGGTACGACCCACAAAGGGGAGTTATAGGGAGAATCTGAATTTGTTATTACGCCAGTTTCCAACATTTCGGATATTTGTCTATCGATTTCGTCTTTATGCGCTGGAGGAAAACGGTACTGCCTAACATTAATAGGGACATCATCAGTCGTCTTTATACTATGCCTACAGAAATTCGTACATCCTAGCGGCTCGTTGGGAAGATGAAACACGTGATTATATTTTACTAAGAGACGTTCTATGCTTGAGCGTTCCTCCTCATTCAGGTGCCCCAAGCGTAAAAGGTCTCGGATCTGCGCTACTCTACTTGGTATTTCTTTGGTACCATCAGTCTCAAGTGTCTCGTTTGTACAGTTAATGCACGTCGCGTTGTTCTGGGTTCGTGAGGAGTCGGCTAGAGGATTTTGAGTTGAGTTTTGATCAGGAGGATCTTCTTCCGGGGAGTCCCATGACTCCTCGAGCATTAGAAATGGCAAAGCGTCTACACTAGAATCGTACTCAATGGAGCTTACTGTGGATCGCGAAAGAGTTTGTGTGGATGATCGAGCAAGTGCTGAGGTAGTGGACTCCTGGGTGCTTGCGGGGCGAGGTGTAGATTTGTGATTTGGATTGGATTTAGACCTCGTAACCGTAGGTTCCCCAGGGTTTGTTTGGCTGTTTTCCGGGCTGGCATGGATTTGAATTTTGGACTCAGAGGATCCAGACCCGGAAGAACTGGCCGAATTGGTAATGATTTGGGTAGTTAAGACATGCTCGGGATTCGATGGTTTTGGCTCTTCATTGTTTTCGTTTCTTATTGGCGGCCGAAATTCCAATAATTCGATCGGCGGGATAATGAATTTGGCATATTTGTCGTTCGCGTTGACAGCCTCCAAATAAACTTCCCCGCCTGTCTGTCTGACTATGCTATTTCCTATCCATACGCCTGACGGGGTGTCAAGGAGAGGAATGTATCCGACGGGTAAGTCAGGATTTGTGACCTTGATTGCTATCGTCGATTTTGATCTAGGTTGTAGGGACACGCTAGTAGAGCGTGAAAATGGGATTATTTTGTTTTTTAAGTCTAAAACTCCTTTCTCGTAGTTAATTATTGCTTGGTGTTGGAAAAAGAACTCGGAACCGAGAATTCCATCGTAACGGATGGGGAGATCGTCAGGGACCACGTGAAAAAATACTTCTCGTTCGCATATTCTAATATTCACGCAACCCATTGTGGCGACTAAGTTTTCCGTAATTCCGACTAATCTAAGTTTGTGAGCGGGATTTATGGTCACCGACGGTTTAACGCACGATAACTTTATCAGGTTCGTTTCTGCACCTGAGTCGAGCAAAATATCGCATGTTCTTGTTAAGTGATCAGTTGAAACTAGAATAGACGGATTTAAACCGGGGCGAGGCATTCTTACGCAAACTATGCGATATTTTAACTCCTGATTTTCGTCTTTTACTGGTCCGAAATTGATGGGTGATTTGGGTCGGCTACCCCCGGATGCCCGCCCTGATTCGGGGGAAGCCGTTGCCCGTTTCCCTGGTCGCGGCGAGCATTGTTATAGGCCCTCTTACGACATTCTGAAATGTCGTGCCCTATCTTCTTACAGTATCTGCACGTGACTGTCTGCTTTGCAGGGTTTGGAGGGGTATTTGGCACATTCTGTCGTGCTCTGGATGTTTCGGAAGAACTTTCCTTTGCGGTAGTTGAAACGCGGCATTGTGGGGCGCTATGACCTGGCTTCCCACACAATTGGCAACTAATAGGCGTTCGCGGGGTATTTTTCGCCGGTCCGAAACGTTCACGGTCCAGATCGACCCTTCTACTAGCAGAAATTGCGGCGTCGAAAGCGCGTTCGCAAGAAACGTATTTTTGATACGGCAATTGCACACGAATTTCTGGAGGCAGACCATTTATGAAAGCTTCAACCGTGGTTTCATCAATGGTTCGCGACATTAGACTGTACAGCGCAGGATTCAAATCCTGTTCTCCTTCTATAATTGCTGCCCTAATGTCTTTCGTGCGCGCTATATAGTCTAGAATATCCTCGGATTGCTTTTTTGCTAAATTGGCTAACTGACCGCGGAAATAATTCGGAGAAACTGCAGGGGCGAATACTTGTTTTAATCTGGCGATGAACTTATCCACGCTATCGTACGAGTGGTCTTCCACAGCCAGATACGCGTGGTCTTGCAATCGATTTCGGAGTAGCCGCGTTAATTGGGATTCGAATCGCGGAGGTACTAGATCCCTTGCGCGCCTGCACGCCCGTGCGAATTGCAATACTGTCATATTGCGTCCGTTATACAAGGGGACTATCTCGACTGCATCCTTCAGTTTAATATGATAAGGCGTTTCATCCGGAGACGCATTATTGGTTCGCGGGCTTCGCGGGGTTTCGACGTTTCGCGTCGTTTCGAAGTTTCGCGAGGTTTCGACGGTTCGCGTCGTTTCGGGATTTTGTGGGGTTTCGATGTTGGTTGAAGGTACGGTGTGGGGTGCGTTAGCGACTGGGGGGCACATATCGCGAAGCGATCCGATGCAGTTTCTTATTTCACGAATTTCTGCCATGATTTCCAGTAGATCGGATGTGTCGAGGGGTCGCCGGGTGGACTCGAGGGAGGGTTGGTCCGTAGCGTTTTCGTCGGGGAGGTTCTGTCTGCCGTCTACTGTCTGATTTTCAGGAAAAAGGCGAGATACGTCGGGGTCATCGGGTACTCCCGAATCACGGTTAGGAGTGCTAGTAAACTTCGACATGTTGGCCAATTTAGGGATAGCTGGTAGACTACGGTAAGGGCTTCAGTACTCACTTGAGTACTCGGGTGATCAGGCTGATCGAATTTTCCCCTTTTCGTATCCCACCGCTGTCACCAAAACAATGTTACGTCCAAGCAGACGCAACGATGGGATAGGGGAAAAATGTTGTTGACGAATGTAATTCTTACGCAAACTATGCCGAGCGGTATTTTGGCTGATTCTGTCGTGAACCGGGTGAGGGGAGAGAGAGAGAGTCGTGTGTTAAGCTGAGTGTACGTAGTGGATCCCTATCTCTGACTGGTGCAAGATGAGCAACGGTCGCAATCGAATGCAGTCTAACGCAGAGATTTAGACTTGCGGATCGGGAGGACCTCGAGGATTTGGTGTAGCGGGATCGGATGGTTGGGACGAACCGGGAGCTACTCAGGGCAGCTGCTTACCGGTCCGTGTCGGGAGGGTATCGCTAACTAGGAAAATTCGACTGCGACGGCTGGTGTTCCCTACGATAGGTACCTTTGTTGTGGACAACTCAGTTCAACATTTGACAGGAGGATTACGGGGTTAATAACTACAACTAGTTTGATTTGGAAAGAGAAGCGAAATAACTATATTGTTACATTTGTCTTAATCGTGTGCGGGTTTCGGGGTTACTGCATGCAGAGTAAGTTCCCCTACATAGGGTGGTTCTTCTGCACCTAGTTGGAAAAGCGCGGTGTTCTGGCGGATATAGAACTCCGTTCTCGGGTCCGCGGGGTGGCTGGACAATAGGTCGACCATAGGTATGGGCTTCGGCTCGACATCAATTACCCTCAGAGACCAGGGAACCTCGTCTAGTAATGCTGCGTCTGTCACGGCTGGATCGGGGAAGACGAGCGGGATGGAGTCGTTAGTGTCGTACGCCCCGATGAGGCCGTCGAGGTACTCGCCCGGAGTGTTCGTCTGTCGGTGGAGTCTTTTTAGGTGGACTCGGAGTCCGGCCCGACGGGTGCGTTTCTTGGCTTTCGGAATTTCACTCGGAGTACCATGGTTGCGCGCCGTAACGTCCCGAATTGGAAAGAAGACTTGTTCCATCGCGCGGTGTGATTGCTCTCGAGGTTTCAAGACGAGTGAGTTCGCGGCGCAAGACCACGCGGATTAGTGCCGGGTTATACATGCTGCCTGTGTTTACTTCGGTGTTTTTTTTGGGTGGCCCGGTAAGTATTGTTTTGGTTTCTTATGTTAGCGAAGCTTGTTGACATGAACGAACCGGAGGTTTCTACTCAGACACCGCAGCCAGAAAGACGCGCAATTTATTCCCTACGATCGAAATTTGGATTGTGTTTCAGGAGGACTGGACCCAGCCCGTAAGGAAGGAAGACCAGGAGTGGCCAATGAATTGAGAGGAGGCGGCCGTGAGCTACTCTAGGCAGCTACCGAACGGTCTGTGGTTTAAGGGGAGGTGATTCTATCAATGCGGAAATGGTCGATGGTAGAAACCCTAATCTGGCTGAGGTATACTGCGCGGGATGTAATGTGGAGTGCAACTCTAGATTTGCGATGGGATCTACTTTTCCGGGACGCTCTGTCGGGTATAGTTCACCCTAGGAGCGGGGCCCAAGGGGACAGACCCACGGAAGACCAGTGGTGAAATGAAGAGACGGAAGATGTGGAAAACAAACTAATTTATTTAAGTAATGGAAGTACTCTGACTTAGAAGTAAGCAAAAGTAATTTAGTAACTTAGGAATAAGCAAATGTAACTTAGGAGTAAGCAAATGTAACTTAGGAGTAAGCGAATGTAGGAGTAAGCAAATGTAAATTTTAGTAACCTAAACAAATGTACGAAAGACTAGTAATTAAGGGTTTGTAATGTTGGATTTAAGAAGTGAAAATAAAGCGGTCTAATGAGGTGTGCGGAAGTCGGATGAGAAGCGTTTGTGGCAGAGTGAGGTGTGGTCTCCGTGTTCTCTTTTCGGCGTTCTTCATTTGGTTTATATATCCTAGTATTGGATAGATGGTTTCGAGGATCATCATCCTTGAATCCATCTATCGTCAGGAAAATCAATATTAGATCCTACTGGTAATACATCTATTGTTTTCTAATCCGCTTATCTTAGCTCTGGGTTTTTTGCTACTGTGTACATGTCGAGTGCGCGAACTGTCGCGTTTATACTCGCCATCTACCGGCTTCTTCCCGACTTCTGCACCTAATACTAGCGCATACTTAATTTTAAATGCAACCCTAATTAAAGTTTATATTAAAATTTAGCTGGATGTAACACAGCAAATGCTTGCGAAAAGATTTTCGTATGACGAGACAGGTATTATACAATAACGCGCACCTCAAAACCTATTGCTTGACTCTTTCTCAGGATGCGTCAAATTCAACATTGGAATTGCAGTTAGGTTGTAGTACAAAATTAAAATCAATTTCAGAGATGTTCTGTTTTAATATTTTGTTGATGGTAATACGATCATTTTGCTACATCGCTGATCTACGCAAAAGGCGGAGCATAAATTTTGCTGCCACCTATATACAGGGTGATTCACACGTCAGTCAGATTCGCAGGTTGTCAGTGATTGGTGGAACAAATTTAAGCTCGTATTCTAGACGCGAATCTAAGCCCAAGAGTCCTGTACGAAAATGCCGAAATCTCAACCCTTTCGCGGATATCAGCGTTTAAAAATTTAACATTTAAGAATTCATATCTCGCGATAGAATAATGCGAGAGACACGGGTTTTGTTGCGACCTAACGGTCCGCTCCAAAAAAGTTTATAAACTCTATACCTAAACCCCTCAGAAGCGAGACCGTCTAATATTTAGTTTCGGCGTTAGTAGTTTAGTAATTACCGCCAATTGAGAGGATACGGGAATTCTGGTATTGTCCAAGAAGCCAACAATGCCTTTACTGCAGCTACGTGCCGAATTACTTTCAGGTGCTGATGACCGCCAGAATTCCTGGAACCCCTCGCCAGGTCTAGCCCAGTTACCTAGGCGACCCCCACTTCGCGCCACCGCGCCTTAGAAGCTCGGTGTCCTGAGGGTGCAGTTCGAAACTAGTTGCAACCAATGATTAATATTTTCCGAAAAATCGACTCCACTCTCAGGACCACCACCACTACGCACGCCACCGAAAGGCGCCTGAAAAACTCTGGCTCGACGGGAGAAGCGTCTCCTGATCGAAATCATTCACTTGCCAATTCGCGAAGTGAATAGACAGCCACCGCCAAATAGTGACTCGAGTACATTTTCACTGTACGAAGTTTCGAAAAATTAGAAGTTATAGTTAGGATACGAAATCCTGTGTCAGTATTTCAACCATCACAGTCATTCGGAAGTCGCTGTACTTCCTGGTCCTTCGACGCCTACCACAACCAATCGAGAAGACCTCAACATATTTTTGGTCCTTCGAGCCGGAGCCATCAACTTGCCGAAGTTCAACCTGTTCATCTCCGTGGCCGAATTCACCAGTTCGCCAAGATCCAACCGAACCACCAGTGTTCAAGTGTCATTCGGACTCTGTTTACGCGAGTGAATCTGGCTACGACGCACTTTCCTACCCCCGAAGCTGTGGGAGCCTCCACCGACCAGCTGAACTACGAGCCAAGATCAGCATCCTTAGCCGAGCATCATCGCTGCTGAGTCCATTGGATCACTCCGATCCAGCATCCGCCAACGAGCAGGGAAGCAGTTTCCAGTGCAAGCAGCAGAAGCATCTGGACCACGCGACAACCGCCACACCGCCAACGCTACGGAGGTCAAGACCTTTTTTGTGGTTAGGCACCATTCCCATTGCGCGCGTCCTTTTCTCCGTTCAGAATGGCACTTACCGATAACTCCACGACCACCGTCCCGCCGCTCTCGCAGTGCACCGAGCCTGAGCTGATTCGCAAACGCTCAGCTCTTAAGTCTAAAGTCGCCCTATTCGTCAAATTCATGGATACCCTGGACACCGCCGAATCATCCGCAGTTAGCCTCCTGCGAGTTCGACTCGCTAAGATACAGAAGGATTGCGTCACCTTCGAACTAGTTCATGACGCGTTAGAGACCATCGCAACAGACAAGATTTTTGAACAACCGTTACGGGAACGCCACGAATTTGATGACCAATGCACGCGAGTCATTGCGAAGGCTCATGACTTGTTACGTACAGCCGATGCGTTAGCTTCTCTCCAACCCGCCGAAGACTCAGAAAATCAATTTGGTTCGTGGAATTCTGTATCGTTGCCTTCAAACGGAATCGAAATGCACTCGCAAGTAAGAATTCCGGTGGTGCATTTAGCGCGATTTGACGAAGCTTATGAAGCTTAGCCAGGCTTTGCAGAAAGCTTGCATAGGAAGTCCTCGAGAAAAATTACAACATTTGATACTTATACTTATACAATACTTTAAAACATTTTTTGAATTGCCGACGTGTTCAAAAACCAACTCCGCTGAATTCGGAGAACTCGTCGATCAAGCCACGAAGCAGTATGCTGCATTAACCGCTTTGAAAAAACCATTTTTAGCCTTTCCGATCTACG
This sequence comes from Trypoxylon attenuatum, assembly GCA_963989405.1. Taxonomy (NCBI): domain Eukaryota; kingdom Metazoa; phylum Arthropoda; class Insecta; order Hymenoptera; family Crabronidae; genus Trypoxylon; species Trypoxylon attenuatum. The sequence continues at coordinate 14,776,937 of OZ022488.1, forward strand.
CGATAACTTCAAAACTCGACGAACGAACGCGTTTGCTGTGGAAAGAACGCACACAGAGTAGTACCGCGCCAACCATGGGGGAATTATAAGAATTTCTGCACCAACGCCGGAAGCTGTTCGAATTGCCAGTCGCTAATACGGCGTCGAAATCCCAACCCGCGAAACGGGCCGGACCCCGCAACGGAACGCAGATCAACGTCACCCAATCGGTTCGCGCCTATACCGCCAGCTCAGCCTTACCTTGCTACATTTGCAAGGGGGAACACTATACATATTCTTGTGACCGATTAAAATCAGCACCCGTATCCCAATACATGGCGATAGTCAAACAGGCCAATCTCTGCCACAATTGCCTGCGCCAAAAACATACCTCGGCTGAATGCACCTACGGTCATTGCAAGAAATGCAATGCCAAGCACCACGCATGCTCCACATAGACAATGACACCACTCCGTCCGTGCAATGCAATCTTGTCGCGCTACTTGCTTCCAACTCGGGTCGCCTGTTTCTACCGACAGCCATCATACAGGTCAAAACTTACGATGGCACCCTCCGCCCGTGCCGCGTTCTCCTGGACTCCGGTTCCGAGGCGCATTTTCTCACCGAAGAATTCGCGAAGAGATTAGGTCTCCCGAAATCCAAGACCTGCGTTTCCATCAAGGGAATCAGTGGCATCGAATCCGTAGCTTCACGTGCAATAACCACTGAGATCCAAGCCACTCGTGGTACCTTCCACACCGCGCTAACCTTCCTCGTGCTACCTAAAATAACAGACAATCTACCTGCTAAATCATTCAGTCCAACCCACTTAGAGATTCCACCGCACATCGAGCTAGCCGATCCTCATTTCCACTCTTCTGCCAAAATTGGCGGTCTCATCGAAGGAGACACCTTTTACCGCCTCCTATGCTCCGGTCAGACAACACTTGCCGAAGGAGCTGTTATCGCTGAGCAAACCCATTTGGGTTGGGTCCTATCCGGAAAAATGCCTCACTCGTTTCACACACCGACTAAAGTGTCTTGCAATATCGCGATAGATAACTTACATACGCAATTAGCGAAATTCTGGGAGCTTGAAGAGATCCAACCTTGTCGGCGATTCTCTCCCGAAAAGCTCGAATGCAAACATCATTTTCGCGACCATACGCAACGTAACTCCGAAACCGGTCGATTCACGGTTCGCCTACTTTTCAAATCCAGCCACGACTCGCTCGGTGAATCGTACTCGATCGGCGTTAAGCGCTTTTACTTTCTTGAAAAATCCCTGTCGCACAACTCCGAACTACGCACCCAATATCATGAATTCCTGCGCGCATATCTAACAGTAGGTCATATGACGCGCATAACTCTCCCTTTGAAAGACGGTTACTTTCTGCCATACCATGCCGTTGTGAAACAAGCCAGTTTGACAACCAAGGTTCGCGTAGTGTTCGACGCCTACGCAGAAACATCGACAGGCGTATCTCTCAACCAGACGCTCATGACCGGGCCCACCATCCAAGATGATCTGTGTAGCATTTTAATTCGTTTCCGCTCTCACGTGTACGCGCTTAGCGCAGACGTAGCCAAAATGTACCGGCAAATCGACATCCATCCAGACGATCGCAAATACCAACAAATTCTCTGGCGCGAAAGGCCCACCAATCCACTCCAAGGCTACACATTTAATACGGTAACCTACGGCACCTCTGCTGCACGCTTTCTGGCAACCAGAACTCTGCAAGAATTAGCCACCGTCGAATATGATAACTTCGATCTGGCAGCACCCGTGCTCCAGAAGGACTTCTACGTGGACGATTTGCTCACGGGAGCACCGACACTCGATAAAGCATAGCAAATCCATGATCAGATCATCGCACTATGCAAGCGCGGTGGTTTCCAATTGCGCCAATGGGCATCTAATAAGCGCGAGCTCACAGAAGCATTAAACACTCGCGAATCGGACGCGCATCTCACCCTCGATCCCGACGACACCGTAAAAACGTTAGGCCTCCGTTGGAACGCATGATCCGACACCTTCCAATATACTGCCAATCCCGTGAACGACAGTTCAGTCACTGAGAGGAGTATATTATCCGCGATCGCCAAACTTTTTGATCTCTTGGGACTACTCGCTCCCATTATAATACGCGCAAAGCTCATTCTTCAACGATTATGGCAACATAATCTAAGCTGCGACAAAGCAATTCCCGATGCCCTGCATCGAGAATGGATCGACTACTGCGATGCATTGCCATCCATCGCAAACATCAACTTTCCGCTCTGCACACTCGTAAAGAATCACTGCTCACTACCGCTGCACGGTTTTTGTGACGCTAGCGAATTACCCTACGGTGCTTGTATGTACCTACGATCCGTCGACTCCGAGAACCACGTTCGATCCCACCTAATCTGCTCCAAATCGCGCGTTGCACTCCTAAAAACGGTCACACTGCAGGTCGCAAAGCACTATAGCCGCCTTACCGAATATAGAATCCCACAAAAAGCCATCACAGTGAACTGTAATGAAAAAAAAAGTGCGCCAAGTACAAGCATTTGGGGGGCTCTCGTTACTATAAGATGTACCGCGAAAAAATTTGTGAAATACACGTTTGCCAAGTATTCACAAAGTGAAAGCAAACATATTTTGATAACAACAAAAAATAAATATTAGAAAAAAAAATCAAAACTTGGCGCGTGCCAATGGTATGTGTGTGTCATTGCCTCATCGTACAAAAGGCCCGTACCCGCATGAATTTAGGCGACACAGGCACGCGCCAAGTTTTGATTTTTTTTTCTAATATTTATTTTTTGTTGTTATCAAAATATGTTTGCTTTCACTTTGTGAATACTTGGCAAACGTGTATTTCACAAATTTTTTCGCGGTACATCTTATAGTAACGAGAGCCCCCCAACTGCTTGTACTTGGCGCACTTTTTTTTTCATTACAGTTCACTGTGATGGCTTTTTGTGGGATTTCACGAGTTTTTCTTTGTTTCATTACAACTGACTAATGATGATGATGACTCTAATAAGGTACCTCTTTTAGGGGATATTTTTGGGGTGGATATTTATTGGGCATTGGAATTATTTTAAAATTGGATAAATTGGAGGAAGTCAAAAAACACAGAATTGTTAAATTGGTTCTTACAAATAATATATTGTGAAATGAAGTAATAATATAAAGAAAATCTTAAAGCTAATAACTATCGCTAAAATACAATATAAATCTAATAATAAAATAAAATTGATTAATCTAAATAATAATAATACAGAAAAAATCTTAAAGCTAAAACCTATATCTAAAACTATATGTATCTATATCTAAGTTTACTACATGTAAACTATTTTATAAACCGCCCCCCTCCCTCGGCGTCCTCTCGGGCCACCTCGTCCGCCTCTTGCCGCGTACCAGCGCGCTCTGGATCGCCCACCTGCCCTGAATCTTGGAGCTATGAACATAATAAAACAGAATAATATTAATAAATAAATAGAAAACAATATATATATAATAGGCTAAATTAAATAGATATGCTTTCCCTCGATTCTACATAGTTAGTTGTTTACTGAAATTTTTAGCTTCTTGCCTTTTATAGCATCTCGCCCAATCTGAAACAAAAAATATACACTATTATTGACTGTTTCACAGTTACTTACATATTTTACTTAAAGTAATTAACATTAGTGCGGTTGGACCTTTGTACATACCTGCTATTATGTAGCACTGAGAACCCATATTCCTCATTTGGTTTATACTACTTTTCAATGGATCGAATTTCGAGTTTCTCAGTCAGCCTGAAACAAAAAAAATATATGAGCGATTCCACGCCAAGTGATCACACCTTATACACACTTGGTCTCCGATTTTTTTTAAACTTTGCAGATTTGTAGCCCTCATCGAGCACTGAAAAATGCTTTTTGCAATCCTCGATATTGTTAATAGTTTTTTAGTTATTTAACTGCAAACTTTTGGATCAAAATTTTTTTTAAAATTCATAACTAAAAAACTATTAAAGATATCGACTTGTGCGAACCGCCGTTTTATTCGGAAAACTTCAAATTTTAATAAAAAAAATACCTCGTGTTGTTAGAATATAAATAAATAGTTGTAAAATATAAATAAATGTTTAAAATTTAAATAAAATATGGAAGGACAGCACCGATTGCCTTGAAAAAAATGTCACAGATGCTCTGTAATCTACTGAAAAGAATGCCACAGGTTTCAGGTTGGTGCCGCAATTGTTTCCGGAGCAATAAAATTTTATAACTGGAAAGACCGGCCGGGCGCGCGCCGCGGCAGGCGCGGCCGGCGGCAACCGTACTTGGTACGTTCGAATGATATACTTCTACCTGAAACTTCAAGAGTCCTAATTACTTAAATAAGCGTTTCGATTTCTAGTTTTATGATTATTTGCGGTTACGCTCGTTTGTAAGCTATTACACTGACAAAAACACTCTTTTTTCTCTGTGTTTTCCGGGCTGGAGACCGGCAATTGGCCACATTAAAAAGATGTTTTTGTACGTTACGAAGCCGTACGAAGTGTGTTGCAACCGAATGTAAACTAATATATTAACAAATTTTAAGAATAATGTCATCCGTTTCGTCTGCGAATGAATATTTCTTTGCGCGTACCTGAGTCCGATTGATGGGAGAAATGGCGTGATATTTCTGTGTACCCGGTAAAGTTTTGGCCACGGTGAATCGACTTGATAATATTGTTACTTGATTATCGTATTCTTCAGTACTACAAAAATCAATCGTGATATTTTGGTAATATTCCCTTGCCCATTCATATAACTCGCGAGGTGTTCTAATTTGACCATCTGTGGGACGCTGTAAACTTGAGCGTGCTGCTGCTCTTTTTAGGGATCCACCTAATCCATCACATGGCCCTTTGCCGTGAGACGTTGCAAAAAAATGCCACTCTGCAGAACAATTGAAGTCTTCAGAATGATGGCACAAATTTATGAAATTTTTTCTATTTTTATATTGTGATGCAGCACCGTCAGAAAAATAGAAGATCTTATTCATTTGGGGAAACCTAGCTCTTAAACGATCACAGAATTTAGTCTGGAATAAATGCACGCTTACAGTATTATGATGTAGAACTTCCGAAATAACTATGTAGTTAAAATGTTTTGAGATACCTGCATCGTTGTAATAAGCGACAAAGGGGTGAATCGTAGCTTGGTTATTATTCCAATGAAATCCAGAAACTGCGTCCTGAACAACGAAGGCATAATTTTCCGAAAAATCGCACACTACGAGGAACTCATGGTCTTTTAAATTATTTTTGGTATGTTCATAAAAACGACTTTGCTGTTTCGCAATGAAATCGTGGGGTAACAAAAGCTGTAAATTCCGCAGGAAATCGTCAATGAAATTTTCGGGTGAGGATGTTCTGGTGATCAGTTCTGTGCGATCTGTATTACACCAAAACTTATACTCGATAGTGTTATAAAAACTTAGTTCAAATAAATTTTCGACTGTAGATTTAAGAACATGTGAGTCTGGGCACTGGTCACACTTGCGAAAGTAGCAACGCGGAAGTGCAGGGTTGCAAATTAATTTTGCAAGAAAATCTTTATAATTTTTTAGAGGAAAGTCGCTATTAGCAGTTATTTTGTCGAAACGTGCACCTTGAATCATTAATTTCACATTCTGGTGTGATTTGCAAACGCAAACAGAATGTGTGCCAGAAGAACCTGCAAGGACGCACTCCTTCGGGCGTAATTCTGCGAATTTTGAGAAACCTACTCTGATAGTCGGGTATTCTTGACAAAATGTATGATGAAGTTCTTTTAAATTTGATAGAACTAATCGTTTTTGCACGGGAGTTTTTTTACCGTTAATCTTAAGAGAAACAAAATCCCTCATACCGGGCATGATGCGACTTATGTCGTCGCGTTTATAAAAGTCTTGAATTAAACTGACCGTGTTTGTTGGTAAGCTTCTACCGGGTTTGGGGTTTGGAGAAGATGCTGGACCCTTCTCGAAAACTAACTTTTTTATATTCCTTGCTGTACGATTTGAAATATTAAATTCCTCTTGTAGTCGTCGAACAGACCACTCGGGCGGGTGGATGGTCAAAAGGAACGTCCTCAAATTCTTGTCACTAATTGTGGAAAGTTTATCTTTAATTATATTTATGATTCGCGAATTTGTGTGCTCTGTAGAGCTATCGCTCGATTCAATATCTAATTTTCGCGTCATAACAGTTTTATAATTTTTCCATTTACGTTTTAGTTGACCCGACGTACGAATTTTCCTATTGTCGACTGGTGATCCTCCAATACTCAATATCGATTTGTTTAAATTTTCGATGACAAAATCGCGACCTTCTGCAGTGAGGATGCTTGATCCCGAACTCGAATGTTGCAAAATATGCTGCGAATACGGCAAAGAACTCGGACCGGCGACAGGTTCGCTGTGCACTTCATCACTCTGAACATTATTGTCATTACGCGGTTCATTTGTCACTACCGGCACTACTGGCACTACTGGCACGGCTGCTAAATTCCGATTTTTAATTATAGCTGATCTACACGCACTACAGATGTGACTGCCTAATTGAAAATTATTACCATATTTTTCGCGAAAATTTAACGTAATCGGCCGAACGGTTTTTCTCTTGTATTTATGGCGAGGCAAATTCAACGGATTGCAACACAACGCAGGCATCTTGAGCTAGTACACGAAATGAATTATTCCACAAGTAAAATAAAATTCGCAATTTCCGATGAAATAGTTTCTCACTCCGCTGTTCAGAAAGAACTGATCTAAGGCTCTTAAATGTCACATGTATTTATGCATTTTCGGTGATAGTGGTGGGAGATGGAGTAATATAGAATATTGGATTTTTCCAAATGACGTGTCAGGTAAACAGAAGGTTTTATAGAAGCAGGTAATGTGGAGTAAGAACTCCATACCTGCATTTTTCTATTAAACCAGTAGTACATGGTTGAATGGTACTCCAACGGCTTAGCGCTGGCCGAAAAACACAGAGAGAAAAGAGTGTTTTTGTCAGTGTAATAGCTTACAAACGAGCGTAACAGCAAATAATCATAAAACTAGAAATCGAAACGCTTATTTAAGTAATTAGGACTCTTGAAGTTTCAGGTAGAAGTATATCATTCGAACGTACCAAGTACGGTTGCCGCCGGCCGCGCCTGCCGCGGCGCGCGCCCGGCCGGTCTTTCCAGTTATAAAATTTTATTGCTCCGGAAACAATTGCGGCACCAACCTGAAACCTGTGGCATTCTTTTCAGTAGATTACAGAGCATCTGTGACATTTTTTTCAAGGCAATCGGTGCTGTCCTTCCATATTTTATTTAAATTTTAAACATTTATTTATATTTTACAACTATTTATTTATATTCTAACAACACGAGGTATTTTTTTTATTAAAATTTGAAGTTTTCCGAATAAAACGGCGGTTCGCACAAGTCGATATCTTTAATAGTTTTTTAGTTATGAATTTTAAAAAAAATTTTGATCCAAAAGTTTGCAGTTAAATAACTAAAAAACTATTAACAATATCGAGGATTGCAAAAAAGCATTTTTCAGTGCTCGATGAGGGCTATAAATCTGCAAAGTTTAAAAAAAATCGGAGACCAAGTGTGTATAAGGTGTGATCACTTGGCGTGGAATCGCTCATATATGCTATTATTGTATCATTGATGCTTCATGATTATTTCTGCACATATTCTTCTTTTAAAGCAGTTATTATTTTATTATTGTTTGTTTCAAACCTGTTATTAAATAATATCACGAAGTCCAATATTTCACCTTTGTTCTTCGTGGTTGCTTCCTACTTGTCCGGCTGATTATTCCAAGTTTTTCCTGCGAAAGAAAGAAAGTATATATTTGATTGCAAACTAATAGGACTAATATTTTCTCTTTCGAATTTTTACTTTATTTTAGTTTATCTTAGTTTACCCGTACTTTGGTGTAATAAGCTCCGTTGTTTAGAGTTGCTGTCGTTGCACTTTTTGTTCTTGGTATTTCAGTTGGCGTAAATGACTTCTACTTCATCGTTCTTCTCTTTTCTTTTCCTCTTTCTTTTCATTTTCCAGCTGTTTTCATTTTCATTTTCCAATCTTTCAATCAACTGCACCAATTATTAACTTTTTCTTCATTTTAAAAATGTGTCACTCATTCAACGTATCAGCAACACCAACTACACATAACGTGCATCCATTATACATCACAACTCAATTTAAATATGTATTACAATGTTCAATATGCACTGTTTTATCACCGAATACACATACACAAATCTCCTCACCATGCGTCACTCATTCAATCTATCACCAACGCCAATTACACATAACACACATCCACTATACATCACAACTCAAATAACATATTTATTAGAATGTTCAATACGCACTGTTTTATCATTTTCATTTGCCAATCTTTCAATCAACTTCACCAATTATCAACTCTTTCTTCGCATCTAAAATGTGTCACTCATTCAACGTATCACCAACACAAATTACACATAACGCACATCCATTATTTATAATATTCAACTTCCACTATTTCATCACCAAATACACATACACAAATCTCCTCACCATGCGTCACTCATTCAACGTATCACCAACACAAATTACACATAACGCACATCCATTATTTATAATATTCAACACCCACTGTTTCATCACCGAATACACATACATAAATCTTCTCACCAATACACGTCAATTTCTTCTGCATGCTGCGACCACGTGGAGGATTACCGCGCAAAGTTCAGAAACGTCAAACACTGCATGTGTGTGTGTATGCATGTATTGACGGGTATGCATGAGTATGTACAGTCGGGCGGCACAGCAGTGCCTCTACTGGCGACGTCGGGAAAAGTACGCTGACACGCAGAGCCATCTTAAACTCATCCACAAATATTTCACCCGAAAAATTATTTTCTAAAATTAATATCTTTGCAATCATAGTATTAATCGGCATATTTTTACTCGCAATCGACTCAGAAAAAATTAATCTTTCGATCCGTGTGCTTGGATTTGCCGATGAATGCTTTGCAGCAAAGATATTCGAGTGCTAAATTTGGGTATAGGAGAAAAACCATGGTCCATTTTAAGGACTCGGGTAAAAGATACTTGGCCGCTCGCGTGCGGTGCGCTGGGCTTATACTTGGCGCGAGACGCGGCCGCGTCTCTTGATTTGAGACAATCACTTTTTGGTCAGATGCAACCATCGTCCTGAACTGGATAAACACATCGCCTCACCTCTTAAAAACTTTTGTGTCGCATAGAATTACCGAAATCTAAACGCATTCCGAACTGCAACAATGGCGCCACGTGCCATCCGAGGACAATCCCGCCGATTTAGTTTCTCGCGGAGTACCGGTCCATTCACTCCTCCAACGCTCATTGTGGCATGGACCGTCATGGCTCACCGAGGATACTACCTGCTGGCCCGACCTGTCGTTCAGGTCAACAGCGATACCCGATTTAAAGAGCATCACCGCCCTATCAGTTGAAATTACGGAACCCGATCTTGCCGAGCGATTTTCGAGCCTGACCCGTATGATTCGCGTCATCATCTATTGCATTCGTTTCATCCGCCACTGTCGTAAGACCCCTAAGGTCTATGGTCCACCCACGCCTACCGAATTAGCTTCCGCGATGCACACCCTCGTACAGAGTGCTCAACAAAAGAGCTATGGCGCCGAGATCTAAGCTATAGAGACGACAGGGCAGATTCCCAAGGGCTTGCGCAATCTCACGCGTTTCGTCGATTCTAATGGTATACTTATTGTTAGAGTCGGTGGACGGCTGGAACATTCAGCATTGCCTAACGAAGCGAAACACCAAGCGCGACTTCCGAAACAGCATCCGCTAACGCAACTCGTCATTTGCGATACGCACATACAACAACTTCATGCCGGCGCGCAAAAAACTTTGAACATTATTCCTCAAAAATACTGGATTCCGAACCGCATGACGGCAGTTAAGTCTATAATTCACCAGTGTGTAAACTGTCGCCGATGCAAGCCCATCATGCCACAGCCGACAATGGGTAATCTTCCCACGGATCGGGTACCCATGGCCCGACCCTTCTCCAAAACCGGCATCGATTTTTGCGGACCCTTGTACGTGAAGGAAAGGCTTCACAGAAATCGCGGAAAGATAAAAGTATACCTGACCATCTTCATATGCTTCACCACCAAGGCGATTCATATAGAGATCGTACAAGATCTTTCCACCGACGCGGTCATGGCAGCGTTAAGGCGTTGCTCCTCTCGTCGCGGAGTACCGACTGATCTATATTCAGATAATGCGACAAACTCCACAGACGCAAATCGCGAATTCCGCGCACTTAGCGAATTTTTGGACCGACCAGAAAATCAGACCCCGTTATGCACCACCGCTGCTAATGAATCGATCCATTGGCATTTTATTCCACCACGCGCCCTGCATTTTGGCGGATTGTGGGAAGCCGCTGTAAAATCGGTAAAATACCATCTCGTGCGAACAGTAGGAGATACCGTCCCTGTCCTACGAAGCGCTTCTGACATATGTTAGCCAAATAGAAGCCATTCTGAACTCTCGTCCAATCACCGGTATGTCATCCGATCCCAATAACCTCAACGCTTTAACTCCTGCCCATTTTCTCCTTGGTGCCCCCACAATAAGTCTTGCAGACACCGACTTGACCAATACCCCGAGCGGCCGACTATACAGTTGGCCACACGTCCAACAGATGCAGCACCATTTTTGGAAACGCTGGGTACAGGAGTACCTCCACACACAAACAGTCAAACGAAAGTGGCACACCACCCATCCGCTGGAGATCAAAAAGGGGATGCTTGTCAGCATCCAGGAGGGCAAAATCCACCCGATGCAATGGCCTCTCGGCCGCATCATCGACGTGCATCCAGGAGACGACGGACTGATCCGTGTAGACACTGTGTTGTGTGCGTGAGTGGGTAAGCCTCAGTGTTCCCGATTGTAGCCGTCCACGTCAGAAGGTAGAGGATCGTCTGTCACTCAACGATAGGAATCCACTCCGGGAACGTTATCTCTTCGTTGTTTTATTTCAAATACTTGGTGGTTATTACAACGATGGTCACAGGGCGCTCCGCGATACTGAGATCTGCGGTTAACGGGCGGCCAGCGGCGTAACGATGTGTACTACTTGCGTTTTCAAGAAGGTGTCTCTGGTGCTCCGCCGCGGGCCGTCTTTTATACAGTATTTTTGCTTATTCTACGCTTTTTATTCGCTAGGGCCTTATTCTCGAAGCTTCTATTCCAAAATCGTTGACGCTGCGTTTCTAGGCGTCGAAGGTAATGCCAATATTAGGAGATGTTCGCGATCGTGCGGTCTATGACTCATCCCTATCACGTTTTTTATTGCGCAGTTAATTCGTGGGGGAGCTACGTGGCCTTTTGGGGACCTGCTACAACTGTCAGAACCGCGCGCGGCACTTACATTCGTTCCAAAAAAGATGATTAACTCTATACCTACACCCCTCATAAGCGAGACACTCTAGTATTTAGTTTCGGCGTTTGTATTTTAGTAATTACCGCCAATCGAGAGGGTACGGGAAGTCTCGCATTGTCCAAAAAGCCAACAATGCCTTTACTGCAGCTACGTGCCGAATTACTTTCAGGTGCTGATGACCGCCAGAATTCCTGGAACCCCTCGCCAGGTCTAGCCCAGTTACCTAGGCGACCCCCACCTCGCGTCACCGCGCCTTAGGAGCTCGGTGTCCTGAGGGTGCAGTTCGAAACTAATTGCAATTAATGATTAATATTTTCCGAAAAATCGACTCCACTCTCAGGACCACCACCACTACGCACGCCACCGAAAGGCGTCTGAAAAACTCTGGCTCGACGGGAGAAGCGTCTCCTGATCAAAATCATTCACTTGCTAATTCGCGAAGTGGACAGACAGCCACCGCCAAATACCGACTCGACCACGCGTTTGCTGACACACTTTCACTGTACGAAGTTTCGAAAAAATAGAAGTTATAGTTAGGATACGAAATCCTGTGTCAGTATTTCAACCATCACAATCATTCAGAAGTCCCTGTAGTTCCTGATCCTTCGACGCCTACCACCACCAATCGAGAAGACTTCAACAGGTTTTTTTCCAGAATGTGTGGTAGTGCCCGAGCAATCTGAAGAAAATAAAAACGATATGAAAATTATTATTAACTCACATTATTATTCATTTTTCTTGCTCGAGGTATGCAGTTTCTGTATGAGCCGCCCACATTTTCAGGTCCGAAAGAATCGGAGAAATTCTGTAATCCACAATAAAAATATTATATCTGTTGGACTTTCGTCCTGATTTTACTTTAATTTTATGTTTGCCAAACACGACACGTACGATCACAAATGCAAAAACAGTCTTATCTTGTTCACACGAACTTTTATTATTATTACAATAAAGTGTAATAACGGCAATAGCTTTCTACTTTTACAATACTCTCTTACTTGGGCTCTCTCGCAACGTCCTTCTCTCGTTCAATCAGTCTAAATCTTTGGTTTCCTGTACATCCTTTTATATCTAACAAGATGGCGCAGTTTACCCCTAATATCTTGCACCTTACTCCAGACTTTGTCCTTGTTGTTTATTTCAGCCTTACCAACTAACGTGCTTAACGTGATTAGAGATCGCCGACCTAATATGGTTTACCGATGAGGCGTGGTTCCATCTCAGCGGGTATTTAAACTCGCAGAATTCCTGGATTTGGGCATCGAAAGGGGAAAATCCGCACCAATTTTTGGAGATGCCGCTACATTCGCAGAAGATTGGGACTTAGTGCGACAGTTCAAGGCGTCGGATCATTGGCCCAATTTTTTTCGAAGGAACAGTGACATTAGAGGTGTACATTCGCACAATTTTTACTGAGTTTGTGAATCAGTTGACGGACGAGGAACTGACTCTCGGCTATTATCAGCAAGACGGAGCAAATTGCCATACGTCGGCGGAAAGTATGGCTGAAATCGAGAATTATTTTGATTACAGAGTTGTTTCGAGGGATTTGTAGCCGCCCAGATCTCCCGATCTTACACCGGTAGATTTTTTCCTGTGGTGACATTTAAAAAATCAAGTTTTTGCGATCCATCCCCAGACGATTGAGGAGTTGAAACATGCCATACGTGACAAAATCGAGGAAATTAGTGAAGCAACGTTGATCGGTGTGTTTGACAGTATGGAAAGAAGACTCCAGAAATGTTTGGAACCAACTGGAGAACATTTCCAACATTTATTGTAAGGGAAGGTAAGACTTTAATTGTAAAGAAATGATTTAGTGGGTTTTTCGGCAAATTTAAATTGACGGTTCCGGGTCTTCGCCTTACGCAGGTCATCAGGTCATACGGCCCCGGCCGCTGCAGTTTCTTGAAGGAAAAGCTCAGCGACACTAGTCACCTTCGACACAAGCAGCCTTTGCAGCGGGCGGTAGGCGACGGATCCATCAACAGATGAGCCCTAGCCTGGGCGTGAATGGGCTTATCGTCGCGACGTTTAGCGTCTGTGGCATGCCTTTGGAGTTTGATGGCGGACGGAACACCCTATATAAATACCCTATGATTTGTTGATATGAAATGCCCCCACATTCCCCCTCCCCCCTCCCACTATTCTGTACATTAATTATTAGTTGCTGTTTTTCCTTACTTACCTTTCCATTTGTCCTTCTATTTTAACACGTTCTGCAGTGTAGTTAATTTTATACCGAACAATCCATGTTCAATAAACTCAATAATTGTTTGAATAACACTGAATCCAATGTTAATCCAAAGAAGATATAGCCAGGCCCTTCATGTGGAATTGAAAGACTTGTGATAATAAGTTATGATCTTGCAGCATCAAAACAAGCACATTTGAAAACAAACAACAATTAATATTTTTCTGCATTTTATGATATTGTGCTTCCAAATGATTTAGCAAATTGTTTGGTAACCCTTTCTAACTCATATTCACAGTATTACCAGTAGTTTTACCTATATTGCAAATATTGTACATTATAACACGACCTTACTTTTTTGGTAATTTGCCTCCACGTAGTAAGTGAACCCCTGATTATAATACAGTTTCGCACTAGGACTATACTCAACATGCATTGTACATGCGTGTTCCACGTGTATAATTTAATACTGAAAAGACGCATTATTTGTGTGGTATTACTGTAGTTGCAATGCATGTCATAATATACAGGTTGAGTCAGTGACTTACCGTCCTTTCAGGTACGTATTCTGGGCGGAAATATAAGCCTAAACGTCACTTGGCAAAATGCCGAAATCTCAACCCTTTCTGAGATACAGGGGGTTGAAATTTTAAATTTAAAAAAATCATATCTTTTGAACGGATAATCGTAGAGTCACCGGTCTTTTTCCAGAATGTATGTGAGGGCCCGAGGTATCTGAAAAAAATAGAAACAACGTGAAAATTATTATTAGGCCTCATTATTATTGATTTTCGTGTTTTAAAATGCAGTTTCATATATATGAGCGATTCCACGCCAAGTGATCAGGCGTTATTCACACTTGGTTTCAGATGTTTATGAAACTTTGTAGGCTTATAACCCTCATCGAGTAATAAAAAAAACAATTTTTCGTTTCTCGATATCATTTATAGTTTTTAACCCTTTGCGCTCGGGCCGTTTTCGCTCGGGCGAACCAGCAACTTAAGAGCAGTCAACCGCCCCCGGTTATTTCATTAGTTCTTTACATTTAACTTAAAATAATTTTAGACACAATAGAACACTTTAGACTTGTATTCTTAACATTATACATATTTTCATAGTTTCATGAAGAATATTTGTTAAACATTACGTTCTATAATTTTGCTTTGTATGGTATTTTATAAAACAATCTCCAATGTGCATTCTTGGCTTGTCGGCGCTGCTATGTGCGTTGACTGGGACCGCCTTACACAAGGTTCCGTTGCGCGCGTATTGCTTACCGAGACGAGAAATTCGTCTTGTAACGGATCCCACCGATTCCCCAGGATCTTCGCCACTTCTACATCCTCGGGAGGGACAAACGAGAGTGCAGCCATATCGCTTGAGTCTATCAAAAGATTCCGGCAATTTGAATTCCACTTGTGCAACGGGAACCCGCCCGCCTTGCAGAACTGGAGAAGCTGTGTTTTTAGGTGTCTTACCCCTTCCACAGTCTCCCCCTGGTCAGGATATGGTCCATATACACAACTGTTCTTAGAACCGCACTAGCCGCATTTGCCGATACATTTTGGAGATTTCGGCCACTAACACCACATGATGCAACCGCCAGCGAAGCAATAGGTCAGCTAAGTCCGGTAGCAAGTTGGGTTCGCAGTGAAGGACATCGTTAAGTGACTTTCCGGTTGAAGTTCGCTGCGACGCATTAAAAACTACCCGCAGTTTGGTCGAGGTGCTGTCCGGCCGATAGACTCCGTGATGAGGGAGAAAATAGCCACCGGTAGACTCATTGTTAGACGCACAAGCCATACGTCCTAATGCGGCATATTCCTCCATAGAAGCCGTATACACGATTTTCATTGTCGGTTATTCCGATAAGCGTTTTTCTAAACCCGAAAACCGGCGAAGCACGACGAATCTCGAGTCCCCGAGCAATTCGCTAACCGTTTGGCTGCTGACGTATTTTTTCGGACATATGCCAACCCTGCGGCACTAATTGCTCGTGTATGGGAAAAAACGTAAAACACTTTTCGTACGATAAAGTCACTTGTATTACTTTGCAACAACAAAAATTAAAAAATACCAATTGTTTACATAAATTTGTTTTAATTAATTTTGTGAATAAAATTGGTAGTGAGCACTTATAATTCAGACAAATTAACACAAATAATTTCTTATAATTTTTTACACGGGTGGTTTGCTATACAAAGCGCGTGAATTCCCTTTTTACAAATAGAACAAATTAGGTTTGAACGTTTAACTTCTCCACCATATTTAGTGCTGCATTCTACGCATCGTCGCAAATTTCGTCCAGGTAGCTTTTCAAGACTAAATATTTCGGTTGGTGTAGATGATATTGCTTATATGCGTTGTTTTTGTTTACGATCCATTTCGTTTCAATTTCATCAATAATACTTGAAACAAATTGTAACCTGGTTAGCTTCTTACCCTTATTATTTTCGGAGTATATTATGTAGGCGTTCAAGACCATTCTTCCAATAGTGCTGAATGCAATTTTTTTCCAATATTTCATTGTTCTTCTTCCATCTAGGTATGTATAAAGCATTTTATCTGCTTCGTCCACACCACCCATGAACTTGTTGTAATTATGAATAACAGAAGGTGGTCCTTTCTGGATTTCTTTGAGACCTTTTCTCTCGAAAAGAACACATAAGAATTCCGTTGCTTTCAAAATATTTAGATTTACCAACATCCGCAAATTTAGCCTTCTTTGGGACGTTTTTTCTATTTTTTCTAATAGTTCCAGTTATATATGTATTTTTTTGCAATAATACTTTTGCTAGTTGGATGCTTGTAAAAAAGTTTTCGGTGAAAACATGAAATCCTTTACTCAAATAATTTCCTAAATTTAATAATTGTTGGACAAGAACATATCCCAGTCCATTCTTTTTTATTTCTTCCTTACTTTCGGTTGACTTTGCGCCTCGATAACAAAGAAATCCTAAGCAATACTTTGAAATAGAATCATAAAGCACCCAAAATTTGATCCCCCATTTGTGGTGCTTTTTATTAGCAAGGTACTGCTTTATGCTCGATTGACAATGAGTGCCCACCAGTGATTCATCGATACTCAACTGTTGGTGCGGTGTATACTTTTCACGGAAAATCTTATTGGCATAATCCACAAGAAAGTTAAACTTTCCACATGGATCGTAATCTGGATGTCCTGGTGGTGCCAAAGTGGTATTGTCAACCAGATGGAAAAACTTTATAATCACTAAAAACCGATCCCTACAAAACATTCTTCCAAACGACGGTATTTGCCTTGAGCCTCTATTCCAATAACACATCATTGTTGGACGTCTAGTAATACCATTTCTAACAAAACAGCAATAAATGCTTTCATTTCTAGTATAGTAACAGGTTTCCATTTTTTTGCACGTGATTGACGCTACAAAGTTTTGTTGGTACTCAAAAATTGATGAGCGTACCGGTTTGTTTCGGTAACCATTGTAGAGAGTATGGAAATCGAAAAGAATATGGAGAAATATTCAATTGGTTTTGCTTCAGAATCAGGCGGATGTTGTGGACCAGGAACCTCCGTAAAAGAATACTTTTCATTCTGTCACGAACGGTGGTTTCGAACTTGATTTTTAAAAAAGGTTTTATCCGTTACCAAGTTTGGTAACGGTGCTGAATATGCTCGACAAATGGGTAGTACTCCAGGGCAACTAAAAGTTCTCCGCGGGTCAGTAGACACTTGTTAGACACTTTTATTTGGAAGATGATCAGAATACACTGTGGTATCGAGTTGTGGTCGGATCTAAAAAGCCTCGCGCGCCGTTAGCGCGCCCCGTCTTATAGCTACAAAGGTGCTGATCTAGGCTTTTTGGGTTTGGTGCCGTTTAGGCGTCCGTGACAATTCGAATACCATGTATTCAGCCCCAAAAACTCATCAACAGAGGCATGTTCGGTGCAGTCTTCAGTTAGTTCATCATCACTGCTCTCGCTAATAGCCCGTAATCTCTTTTTAGGAATAATAATATCACTTCCGCTATCACTTTTGTTGTCACAAACTTGCATTTCATCATCAGTCCACGATTCCGAGTCAGTTTCACTCCAAATATCAGACATTGGGTTCACCGTTATTAACAGAAAAAAAGTAGATTGAAATATGTACTATTATTACAGGAATTAAAAATCGTATGTTCCGCAAACGCAAGGTGCTTCACTGGACACACAAATTCTAGTGTTCTGGTTTAGCATTATTACGCTCTCCGCAGTCTAGGCATCGAAAAAAAGAGGAGCGCTATCGCGCTCTTCGCATTTTTGGCGTACCATAAGAGGAGCGCGACAGCACTCGTCAGCAGCCAAACGGTTAAAGCGAACCGGCAATCGCACCATATAGCGAGCGTTCCAATCGCGCGTGTGAGTTTTGCAATACTGCTCCTCACAATATTGATCTTTGGGATTTTCAATAATCGAGTTAGACGGCTGTTCCTGTCCCCAAAATCGCGCGATCGTCGTTATCAGCTGCTTATCTACCGACACATGTAGGCTGGTGATCGGACGGGAAGAGAATGGTCGTTCTGGTCGTCTGCCCATTAGAATCCAGCCAAACATGGTTTGTTGGGCCACCATAATTCCCGCAGGGTCTCGCAATAACCCGTCGCGAAGTATTTGCGGGAAAATCTCCGCACCAAGCACTAGATCGACCACGAGATGGTTTTTGAGTTCCGGAGCAGCTAATTGCAATTCGCTAAAAGTCTCTAGTACTGGTCGCGTACCAGTTTTTTCCGACGTATAAAACGTTAATGCGGGGAGCACGTAGACAGAACATTGAATTTCTTCGGTCGCCTGGACATGAGAAGTAAGTTTTATGTCCCCCACGCCCTTGGTCGTCGCGGATAGTGTTCCACCCACCCCATACAATGAGAAAGAAGCCTTTCGTCGACGGAGCTTTAATCTTTGGGCCACCGCCTCCGAAATCAAACAGACTTGACTCCCGCCGTCTAGCAACGCGCGAGTGCGACCGATTACGCCGCATTCCGAAGATACCCGAACAATAGCAGTAACGAGCATCACATTACCGAAGGACTGATTCGCTGAAGCTGTCATACTCGTTGGAGCGGCCGTCGCCTTCCCCGCTGTTTCATACAGGCTCATGTGATGCTTACGATGACACTGAAGACACGTGTTTTCCGCACGAACTACTTGGGCTCGGTGGGGAGTTTTGCGGTATACTTCTCACATAGAAAGAGATGATGATTCTCCTTACAGAGAAGGCAACCCTGAGGTTTTGGTGGTACTGCTGATGTTTGAAGCACTCTGGCGCTCTTGGCTTCCGTTTCGGTCCCGCTTTCCCTTTTTCCAACATCGCGGCCTTCTTCGAGAGTAACTACCGTGTCAATACGACCTTCAAGAAATTTGCGGCGATCCGAGAAAGAAGGAGGTTCCGCACTCTTATTAATAGCTGTCTTCCATTCCTTACGCCATTCGCGGTCCATCTTTTCAGTCGTAAGGTAAACAAGCAAATCGGTCGTTTCCCCGATAGGTCGAGAAATTGCGGCGAGGACTTCCGTTACGGAGCACTTTCTGTAAAGTAGGGTCTTGAGTTCGTTAGCGGACTCCTTCGTCACCGCCGGTAGAGAAGTTAGAATCCGGCATTGGGCATCAACTGTTTGCCGTTTGTTTGCGAAACCCCATCAAATTTAGGAATGGGTATTTTCGGTAACGAGTGGCGTGGCCGCGGTTCGCTGTCGTCCAAAATCGTGGTCCGTGGCCCGATGAAATAGTCATCCTTACTTAATCCGGGTTCTGTTTTCCGCCGCGCGAGTGGAGCGTGATGCGTGGCGTCAAATTGCTTCCACAGACTTTCCAGTCTTTCTAGTCGAGCTCGGACTACGTATTTATTGATATTGACCGTTCCCTTCTTCTTCAAATTCTCGACGATAGGGGAGATCCGGTGGTCGGGCTCCGCTTGGTTTCCGAGGAGGTCCGACATTTTCCCACTTCACTCACACACGACCGTTAACTAATTTGACTTGCCGATTTTCGTTTGTTGCGGGAGATCCGGCTCGAAGAACCATTAAATGTTAGAGGAACCGTCAAATTAGTTGAGCCAGGTCCGGGTGCAACTAAACTGCCGTTGTAGCGAAATTCACTCTCATTATTAGACTCTGAATATGTTTATTGTAAGCGGGAGATCCAAATTTCGCGGTTTTCCGAAGGTTGTTCTATGAGAGGCTAGAGCGTTACTGGCACTCATCGGCGGCGGTTGTCGTAAGATTTAAAGCTGACTATCCGCGGTAATTCGCGAGCCGATGAGGCAGAACGGCTCAACGCTGTCGCTAGATGGAGCGACCAAGTGGTACAGAGAAAAAGCACATACCGAGCGGCCTCGTGTCCCAACCACAACAATTCCTACTTCTAACACTATGCCGCGGCGAACGTATACGCCCCACGATCAAATAAATACAGCAACAATAGCATTAAGATACCTGTAATTGACTGCATGGTAAATCTATAGAATTACTGCCTCCTCACCGACTTGGCTGAGCTTTTAATATTGTAACAGGAGGTTCAAATTGTTACCTCGCGAGGAAGGGAGCCCCCTTTACGGTTGACGATTGGTTCCCTCCCTTATCGACAAGGCATTTAACGCCAACTTATGGCGCCGGAAAAGAGGGCCAACCGCCGAATACTGTCGATCCCGGATCGAACGCGGCCCCCACTCGACACTCTCGATCCGACTACCATCGTAGTAGTGCGTGCCGCGTGGAGCTCGACTGTAATCCTAGTTGCGTAACATTTATATTGCGTATATTTAGTTTCAAACAACCTGTGTTATTCGTCAAATCTCGAACGCTTGTGACGAGTTCGACGAACAATCTCAGCGGTCTGCGACAAAGAGTAAGTACCTAAATTACATGATCTCACTAATTACCACGTGGCGTCTGTTCTTTATTCTCTACCGAATTATTGGGTCCTCCAACCTTCCCACTCCTTGGGACGTCTCACGTTCTCACTCTCCTTTGTCGGTTTCGGAACAAAATCGACTGGCGCCCATTCGGTTAATTATTTAACTCTATATTTACTACAAATTACGATTTTGAGCCCCGGCAGCCTCTGATCCGGGCTGCGCCGGGTGGATTTCTTTTATCAAAATATAAATTCAGTCGCTTCTCGACAACAGCAATAAAGAAATCCTTCTCAATATATTGCACTCTTCGATACGTAGATTAAAGATATGCAAGTAAGAACTGTCGCTCTCTTTTCGTTTTCGAGTGATTAACAATTATATGCAAAACATTAATTATTGCTGTAAAATAGTGGTCTCTTGACCGATTTCGCTGAAATTTGAATATGTTGTACATTTCGATGGATAGATTACAGGTCTGCAAGTAAAATTGTCATTTTCTTCCCCTTTTTACAGAGAAATTTAAAAATTAATACTTTGCATATAATTGTTAATAACTCGAAAACGAAAAGAAAGCGACAATTTTTACTTGCATATCTTCAATCTACGCTTCAAACTTTAGTATATATTAAAAGCTCAGCCAAATCGGTGAGGAGGCAGTAATTCTATAGATTTACCAATTAAACTAAAAGTACTGCCGCGAGAATTTTTTTATTTCACGAATAATGGCCCTGGCTAGTCGGAAAACACTCGCGAACGCAGAATTTCCCGGAGAGATTCTTACCGAACAACGAAAATTATCTTTACCACGGTTGGGAGCCGGAATGCCGCGAGCCGAAGCTCGTCCGAAAATTACTCCAAAATTATTCCAGCTCCACTACTCCAAAACGAAAATCTAAGAATCTCTCCTGCTCCAAATTCAAACTACGCAATTTGTCTCAGGGCTGTAAACACAGAGAGCGAGACGTATGCGACAAAGAGAGCTGACTATGAGAATATCTATCACAAGTAGTTTATGTTTATATTTTGTGTGTTTATTAATAATACGAGTGAGATAAGAAACAGTGGAGGCCAATATTATTTATCCATCTCAACAAGGGCCACACTCAAACGACAGTGGGTTCGGTTCTTTCGAGCGGCGGTGGAATAACAGCACAAATTAGGAATATCACTGCCGGCACGCGCATGTCCTTTCGGGATTTACGGCGTCGTTGTCATGGCGACATCGGGAGTCCTCGTTGTCCTCAATAGATGTCGAGAGTTAGTCCTTTTTCGGTAAGTGGGCGGCTGGTAGTCGTCGCTCGGGAAAACGCCTAGCTGCGGTAGGTTAATGCGTTCGGAGAGGGATTGGCCCTCAGACGTCTGCGCCTCGCCCCCCCCCCCCCGGATCGTCACCCAATAGGGGGTGTCCCGCCAACAAGAGCGCGCAGGGCACCGGTGTCGCATCCCGGCTTTCCCGTACCGGAGTGAGGGCCCCCCGTGGCCCATAGTGGTCCCACTGACCCCCGGTCAGTGGCGGTAAGGCCTGCCCTAGAGGGGAATGCCCCGGGATTCCTCCCCCGTCCTCGCCGCCTGTATGCTCCTCGTCACATGTCCCTCCGGTATTCTCCTCCTTTCCTCATGTTTTGGACCTTGACTCATAGAATTCGCGTGAATTAGTACCGGTAATATTCGGCTGGAAGGCCCCGAGACTGGAGACGCGCGCTAGTTATTCCCTATTTTATTGTTTTGTGGCCTTGCCGAAATTGCCACGCCACAGTACATAAAAATTGTGTTAAAGGTAAGTAAAAATATTGCTGAGGTGAGGTTCTAATATTAAGAGAATGATTACGGGGGAAATGCGTCGGACCACCATTTTGGATTCGGGTGGTCGGCCAAACAGTCGATTTTTCGCGTATAGGGCCGGTAATACCGACAGACGTAGCACACTGTATACTGAAAGACGAAAACTCCGCGAGCAAGATTTTCTTCTGTCCGCGCGCGGTAATATGGCCGACCGTAATTGTTGAATCCGCGGTCCGACACATGTCCCGACTGAGTCCTCCGAAATTGCACCGGGAAGGCGTTTGAATAAAGCACCAGCACTTAAAGAAGAACGTAGAGCTTGATTAAGAAGAATGTAATATACCACAATAACAGAGTGATTCCACTAACTGGGCCGTCGGGCAAATTTGAAAAAAGTGTGTGTTTCATTATTTTTTTTAAAGAAGAAATAGATCTATCCATTTTTTTACATGTTCGTTCAGCTTTCCCCAATTAAAATGTATAATTTCCTCATATAAATATCTCCTAAACTATTGGACGTTACTAGAATCACCCTCTATATTTCAAGCTGATACAATGTTCTTTGTTTTGAGCCAAGCTTGTATCTTATGGAACGTTGCTTTATCCGTCCATAAAGTCCCATTCGTCCATACCGGCTTCTTTCAAATCCGCCAACAGATTGTCAGGTTCATCTATATCGTCCATAGGAGATATTGTGACTTTTCGCAAATAGGCTCTTCTTTAGCCAGTTCAATGGCTATTTCTATTTTCTGAGTACTGTCTTGTGACAGTTCCTCTGGCTTTCTCTTCCTCCTAGGCATTGTCTCTTTCAATTCAAACACTGTATTTATTTCTTCAAGTATAGGTGTAATTTCCCCTTTTTCTATCGGGGAATCTAAAGCTTTCTTCAAATAATCCTCCATTTCCGGTAGCGGCTTGTCCGGATTTGATGCACCTTAGAAAAGAACAAGAACAAAAGAACAACAGACATTTATTTTCTCCTCCTACTCACTCCGAACTCCGACAGTCTCTCGCACTCCCAATCGCTTTGATACACAAGGTCTCCTGTCGCTCCGAACCGGCACAAAGCGTCTCCGAAGAGACCCGACAATGATTCCGGGTTAAACCAATAATGCTCTCCAATCCCTCGCAGCGTTTTCTCTACCCCGAAGTGAGCCATGTCATCATGGTGCGCTCGCAATACGCTCGTTACTGTTGTGTGCGTGACTGGGATCGCCTCGGCATTCCCGATTGTAGCCATGCACGTTGAAAGGTAGAGGATCGTGTGTCTCTGAAGGATTGGAATCCACTCCGGGAACGTTATTACTTCGTCGTTTATTTCAAGAGTACTTAGCTTCTATCACAACGATGGTTACAGGGTGCTCCGCGATACTGACAAGGGAACCTCCTGAGGTATCCGCCTCCGATTTCAATTGAACTTTGTAGGCTGATTAAGCTCGTAAAAATAAGAGATACGTATTTTTTTTAACGGCTAAATTTCATTTTTGGGGGGTGAAACCACCCTCCAAATTTGGAGCATCAAAGGGCTATCTCGGTAACTATCGTACATACAAGTATATTTCTTTGGAAAAAGTTTCATAGTTTTTTATGGCCTATTGATAATTGCAAAAAATTGCTAAATAAAGGAAGAATAATTTTTTGTTACAAATTATTTTTTCTTAAATTTATGAACATTTTGAAATTGAGCATAAAAAACTATGAAACTTCTTCCAAAGAAACATTCTTGTATGTGCGATAGTTACCGAGATAGCCCTTTGATGCTCCAACTTTGGAGGGTGGGTACAACCCCTAAAAATGAAATTTAGCAGCTAAAAAAATACGTATCTCTTATTTTCACGAGCTTAATGGACCTACAAAGTTTAATTGAAACGTCGAGCACACGTCGAGCGCGCCCTAATTTCTCGGAAAAAGTGGGGCTAATTCTTAGGATTTTCCTAGACAAGCCCTAGGAAGTAGCTGTATGACTCAAGCGCGTCTTGCATGCAGCTGTGTATGAATCATTACAGCAGGGGCTGCATGGAAATGTTTACGGAACTGGGGTATCTGAGGCACTGGTGGCTCGAAACTAAGATTTCTTGTAGAATATTCGGAAGTTTTAAAATTTAAAAATTTGACGTGAAACTATGAGGACGTAACATACGCAAGCAACGAAAAGGAACAAAAACGTAAACTACAACTATGATAAAAAACTTATAAAATATTGTACTTATCTTTGTAAAAGCGCTGGCCTTCCTTCCTTGCTGTCACTCTGAACTTCCCACTTTAAACCACACGTGCACTGTCATTCGCGGCTCACGGTAGATTACTGGTCATTAAAATTTCCACTACACGAGACAAAGCGCGACAAACACGGAAACAGTTAGAAAAGGATAGAATCATAAGTTAGGTTAGAGTGGTTAGAGTTAGCGGTTTGGAGGTACGGCGCGCGCATCGTAACTCCGAGCGTCTCCGAGCAACTCCGAGCTGTCAAAGTTCGAAAGCGGTAGAGTGGGAGGTGTCAATTTGACTCGCGAACCGACCTTGGACAGCACTGGTGTAGACAGAGCCGGGTATGGTTATGAGAAGAAAATATATATGAACAAACCCTAATAATCTGGATGAGTCTTCTTTGCGCACATTCCACTTTGGACACGGTCCGTTTTTGGAAATTGCGCACGTGGAAGCTGCCCACATTCGTGGTATTAACTATTGCCAATTGGCCATTATTTGTAAATTATACGTTTGCGCCCCCTTCCCCTCATCTGGCACTGACCTGACCTTTGACTATAAAGCAGAATGAGACTTATTACGTTTTAGAGTTCCGCCCCCGTCCCCTCATCTGGCACTGACCTGACCTGTGACTGTAAAGTAGAATGAGAATTATTATGTTTTATAGCCACAAGCCAGTCATGCTAATACACGTATGATGTGTGCAGTTTCCACTGCCATGTGTCCTGATTCCACTGTGGCCTATATTCAATGTGTCCTGATTCCACTGTGTCCAACTGCCAACGTGGGCAAATTCCACTGTGTCCGGAACTCCACATGTGCGCAAAATGGACACTCCCGTTCAGTACACCTCACGGCCATTACGAGTATTGTCGCATGCCCTGCGGACTGAGGACTGCGCCTGCCACCTTCCAACGTATGATGGACACGGCCCTACGAGGACTAATTAACCAAACCTGCTTCGTCTACTTACAAGGGGAGGTCGCGACCCGGACGAGCGCTTTTTCAGCGAGACCGGGCTCAAACGTTAGGTACTGGTCCTACTAATAAAAGCCTAGAATATTAAGGGTATCTGGCCACGCATTTTCCCAAAAAATCAAATTTTGTAATCTCACACGCTAAGTATAGAAGGAATAAAGCTCATTTCGAAGTGGTGTGATGGCAGCGCGAGTAAAGGAAAGCGAAAAACTTTCAGTAATTCATCCTGGCCACATTTCTTAAAATTCTAAACTTTTTATGACGTGATATTTTTTTTGGTGCATCACAGAATGTCTGTGATTTTTTTCGTACCTAAAAATGTTGCCGGTTCATAGAGAAACTGCATTCTAAAACAAGAAAATTAATAATAATGTGGCCTAAGAATAATTTTCACATCGTTTCAATTTCTTCCCAGATACCTCGGGCCCTCCCACACATTCTCGAAAAAGACCCGTGACTCTAGCATTATCCCGTCGGAAGATATGATTTTTTAAAGCTTGAAATTTCAAACCCCTGTAACTCTGAAAGGGTTGAGATTTCGCCATTTTACTACAGGACTTCTCGGGTTAGATTGGCGCCTAGAATACATGGCTGCAACTGGTAAACGAGTCACTGAATCACCCTGTATACATATATGTAATCATGGATTTTTGTAATCAGCTGGAAGAAACACACAAAAAGCAAAATTTAATCATATTTCAAATCCAGCATTAAACCAACACGCCCCCTCAAAAATCAATCATTTAGACTCTATTCAAAAAGCTCCTTTATACCTTCATATTAACATAACATCTATTACTAAAGATCAAGAACAAACACCATAATTCCTTATTCTGGGACAAACACATATGGTCCAACATTTCTTGCTTAGGATTAGGAAAAACCCAGAAAACCCTAATCAGACCATTTCAACAATATATAAAGCAAGAAAAACAAACATCTCTTATCATAAGTTAATTCAAACTCATTTCAAACCTAAAATCTTGAAACTTTCCAGTTGGTAAGGGCTTGGTCAGTACATCCACTAACTGTTTCCCTGTAGGAATATAATCCAATCGTATCACATTCTTCTCTATCTGTTCTCTCGAAAAACGATATCTAATATCAATATGTTTCGTCCTCTTATGATTCATCGGATTATTAGCAATACTAATACATCCACTATTATCTTCATAAATTACGATTGGTTGAGAAACATTTATATTTACACTAAACGCTAATGACCTCAACCATAAATCTTCTCTTACAGCCTCAAATAAAGCCATGTATTCAGCTTCAGTAGACGAAGCTGTTACAGATATTTGTCTTTTCGTATTCCAGGTAATTGCACATTTTTCATATAACTTAAAAAGATAACCAGTTGTACTCTTTCGATCATTTTCATCACCACCCCAATCTGAATCTACATAACCAGCTAACATATCCTCATAATTATCATTCCTAATATAAGTTAATTTTAAGTTGATAGATCCTTCCAAATATCTAAGAACTCTCTTTAAACATTTCCAAAGTTCCTCATTATTCTTACTTGTATATCTACTCAAAATATTTATAGCGAAACTCAAATCCGGTCTCATACACAACATCACATACATAAGACATCTAATAAGATTCCTACATGGTGCATCATAATTTTCTTCTGAACTCAACGCTAGATAATTCAATTTACTTTCAAGAGGCGTACTAACACTTTTGCAATCTTGTATATTAAATTTTTTTAATACTGCCTTTATATATGTACTTTGATCTAAACAAATTTTATTATCATTTCTTGTAATTTTAATGCCCAAAAATAATCTAATCTCTTTTAAATCAACCATTGCAAATTAAGTCAACAAATAATGTTTAAGCTTATTCATAGTTCTTATATTATTATTATTATTATTATTATTATTCATGTTTATTGTTCCCCAAGGGGGTTACAATGGTTTCCGCTTCTTACACCTAAGCCTTACACCTACTCCTCCTTTTCCACACCCTCACGCTACTTACGCTACCTTATCTAATACGACTTATCCTCCTACGCATCTTCGAGCGCGAGAGATAGCGACGCTTGAGTGGCCCCCGCTTCCGGTGTTCTTTCCTCTCGCCTTCCCCTCCTACTCCTACGCTCCAGCTCCTTCATCCATTCCTCTCCCCCCCCCCCCTTCTTCGTCCAGGATTATCCTCACCCTTTCATCCGTACCCAATTCACCCATTCGCTCACTCCAATCCCTCATCACACATTCATCCATCACGTGCTCCCAGTTTTCTCTTGTACTCTCACACACCCTGCACAGCCTGCGCTCCTCTGTCTCCCAGTACCTTCCATCCCTCATTTCTCCCCCCAACCGGTGCCACGCCACCCGGCACCACCTCTCCTCACTCCACCCCTTCTCGAGGTACCTCGGGGTCCCCTCCGCTATCACCTCCCTGTACCAGCAGTTCGACCTCGACTCCCGTATCCTACCCCACCTTTCTCTGCTCTGCTCCTCTCTATCTTTCTTTTCCACCGCCCCATACTCCAGACTACCCTCTTCCCTCCTCCCTCCTGCTTCCCTCGCTGACCACCCTCTTTCCTCGAAGAAGCTTTCCCTCTCCCTCTCCCACTTCCCCTTCCCCTCGCCCCTTTTCCTCACCTCTGCCCAGCACCTTCTGGCCCACTCGCTCCCCTTTCCTGCCCTCAGCCTCTCCTCAAACATTCACGCCCTTCTCCTTGCCCTCGTCCTCATCTTCTCCCGCTTCAGCTCCTCCCTGACCATGTACCCTGCCGTCGTCCACCCCACCCCCAGTACCCACCTTAAAAATCTCTCCCCTAACGCTTCCATTTCCCTTCTCTCTCTCGGTCCCCACACCTCGACTCCGTAACTGGCCACCGTCCACACCAGCACGTCAAATAGCCATATCCTCCTTTTCCAGTCCCTCCCGAATATCCTCTTCCCTATCCCCCACGCCTCTCTCATCACCACACTCGCTTTCCTCACTCTGTCTCTGACCTGTCCCTCCTGCCCCCCTCCGCTTCTCATCACATACCCCAGGTACTTGAACTCCCTCACCTCCTCCACTTCTCTCCCCCCCTATTTCCATCGCCCCTCCTTCCTTCTACCCCCTCCCTTCCTAAATCTCATAATCTTTGTCTTCCCGACGTTAACCTCCAGCCCCTTTTCCCTACAATATCCTTCCAGTCCTATCATCACCCGCCTCATCCCCTCCTCGCTCCTCTCCACCACCACCATATCATCAGCGTAGGCCAGCACTCGCAGCACTCTACCTCCTACTCTTACCCCCTCACTTCCCATCCCCCTCAATTTCTCCTCCATGTCCGCCACCAGTATATTAAATAGGGCTGGGCTCAGTGAGCACCCCTGTCTCAGCCCTCTCGCCACCCAAAACCTTTCTCCGACTTCCTCCCCCACCTTTACCCTGCAGCACGTCTCCCTATATACCTCCTTTATCCTCTCTCTCAGCCCCTCGCTGACCCCTCTCTCCTCCATCGCCCGCCATAACACCTCCCTATCCACCGCGTCAAAAGCACCTTTAAAATCAATGAAGAGCGCCACGCGCTGCCCCCTTTCCTTGTTTGCCTCTCTGCTCGCCACCTGGTTCAGTGTGTACACACAGTCCATTGTTCCTCTCCCTCTCCTGAACCCCGCCTGCCATTCCCCCAGCATCCCTTTCCCCTTCATCTCCCCCTCCAGCCTTTCCAGTATCACCGTCGCATAGACTTTGTAGATGGTCGGCATGAGCGTAACCCCTCTAGTCCTCGGCCCTCTTCCCCTCTCCTTTTTTCAATACCGGCACCACTAACCCTTCCTTGCACTCTTCCGGCCATCCTTCTCCCCTCCACACCTCGTTACACAGGTCCCTGGCCTCCTCCGCTAACCCCCTCCCCGCGTACTTCCATTCCTCGTTACCTATCCCATCGACCCCCGCGGCCTTACCCTCCTTCAGCCTCCTAACGGCTCTCTCCCACTCTTCTTCCCCTATCTCTTCCGCCTCTACCGCCCTCCTGGTCCCTGCGCCAGCCCTCACCCTGCCCTCTACTCCCCCCAGCACCGCCATGAAATGATCCCTCCATTCCCCCATTCCTATGTCCTCTGGCACCCTTCTTTTCCCTTTCCTCTCCCTCCTCACCAGTTCCCACACTCCCCTATCCGTCTTTATCTCACCCACCATCCTCACGAACCTTTCCCTCTCCTGCTTCTTCTTCTCCTCACATAATTGCCCATACTCCCTTGTTTTCTCTCTATATTCCTCACCCTCCCCCCCCCCCTCTTTTTCTCCACCTGCGCAGCTCCCTCCTCAGCTCGCCCTTCCGCTCCTTGCACTCCTTATCCCACCACCCTCTCCGTGCCCCCGGTTTTACCCCCGCCCCCTCTCTTCCTACCTCGCACTCCCTCATTCTCCTCACCTTGTCCTTCAGCTTCTCCCACCTTCCCCTCCCTCGGTCCCTCTCCCTCCGTTCTCTCCTTGTACGCCCTCTTCACCGCCTCCGTCCATACCAGTCTCCCCTTCCTTTCCCTGTTGTCCCTAATGCCCCCCTCCACCCCCCCTCCTTTGTCCCTTCATCGTCACCACGACCGGGTGATGGTCGGACTCCACTCTGTCCCCCACTTCCAGTCTTGCACACTCTTCCCTCGTCCGCCTGTCCATCAGTAACAGATCCAAGACCGACCCCCTGCCTCTACCCCCCGTGAACGTCAGTTCCCCCTCCTTGTCCCCCTCCACCGTTCACTACACCCCATCCTGCCGCCTCCACGACTTCCAACAACCTCTTTCCCCCCGCGTTCACGACCTTGTCCTTGGACCTTCTGCCTTCCCTCTCCTCTCCGTCGGCCCTCCCCCCTCTCCTGTCCTCACATTGAAGTCCCCTCCTGTTATCACTCTTTCCTCGCACCCACTTCCCTTTAACCACTCCCTCAATCCCTCTAACTTCCTTTCCAGATCTCCGTTCACATACACTCCGACCACTTTCCAGTGCCTGCCCTCCACCAGCAACTCCGCAGCTATCATACCCTCCTGCTCTCCATTCCCACCCCCACCCAGTTGCTCCCGACTCCACCACAACTCGTTCCTAACGCCCATCACCATTCCCCCCATCGGCCTCCCTTTCCTGTTCCTCCTCGTCGCCCACTGCACTGTCCACCTATACCCTTTTGGCCGCCTCCTACCTATCTTTTCCCACCCTTTCCTATCCACCCACGTCTCCATCCCCACGAACACGTCCCATTCCTTAAGTCCTTCCCAAAATTCCGTGTCCTTATTCCTCAGCCCAGCCACATTCTAAAACGCCACTCTCCACCCCGCTTTCTCCCCTTCCTCTGCCTCCCCTTTCCTCTCCGCCCCTTCACCGGCCTTACCTATCTCGCCCGCCTCTCGTTCCCCCCCTCCCCGTAATCTCCCTCGCCGTTTCCCTGTTCCCATTTCCTCCCTTTCGCGTCCCTGAGCTCTTCTGTCCTCTCATCCCACCTCCACCACTGTCCTTCCATCCACACCTTTCCGTAGGCGACTCTCGTTCTCCTGCCCTCTCTAGCTTCTCCGCCTGCTATCCCTCTCAGCTTCCACATCATCCTGCTTTCCCTCCACGTTAAATCATCCTCTATCCATTCCCCCCCCCCCCCCCCCCAACTCCCTCTTTCTCTCCATCACTTCTCTCTTCTTACCTACGCTCTCCATTCTCGCGATCACCGTGGCGTCCGCCGTCCTTCCTCCCACTCTTCTCGTCCACTCGACCTTCGCCTCTATCCCCATTTTGTCCATCAACTTCTCTACTTCCTGCTTCTCCTTCCCTACCTCCGCTTTAAGCCCACTAATCTTAATGTTCCTCCTCCGTTCCTTCCTTTCCCTCAGTTCCAAGGCCCTCTCTATCTCCGTTAGCCTCCTCTCAGCCTCCCCTCCTCCCCCGATACCATCTTCCCTAACCTTCCCGTTCTCCGCCTTTTTCTCCAACTTTATTATCCTTCTTTCCAATTCCTCTCTCTCCTTCTTCCAGTTCTCCTCCTTCGCCACCCATTCATCCCTCAACTCCCTTGTCTCTTCTATCGCCCACCTCATCACCTCCTTCATGCCTTCTTTCACTGCTTCCTTCACCTCCCTTCTTATCATCCTTGCCATCTCCTCGTTTCCCTCCTCTCTCCTCTCCGGCGTTCTCTCCATCTTCTTACTTTTTTTGAACCCCTCCTCGTCCTCTGTCCTCCCTCCTCCTGCCCCCTGGTCCAACTCCCTCTTCCTTTTCCACATGTCCTCCAACTCCCCCCTCGACCCCAGGCTTCCTGCCTTCTGCCTACCTTCTTTCCCCAGTCTCTCCGCGTTCGTCGGCCTTCCTTTCCTTTTCCCTTCTTCCAGCCCTTTCCCCTCCCCCGTATCCTTATCCCCCATGTTTCTATCCCTCTCCCTCACCGATACTCGCCCTAAGCCCTACTCTTGCCCTCCGTTTCTTCCTCTCTGCTGTTCCTCTGCCTTCGTCCACCCTACCTTACCGACCTTCCCTCTACCTATCACTTATCGCAGCAAGCTTCTGGATGTGACCGCTCCCCCAGTGGCCGTCGCCTTTGTCGCTCTCACACCGGTCCGCTGCGCCTTCCCGCCTATTCCTGCCCCGTCTTTCCTCTCTCCTCGCCTGCCCTTCCTTGCCATCTCTTTACTGCCCACTTTCCTACCTCCCTTTAACGTTTGCCCTTCACTCTCTGCCCAAGCCCTCCTACCCACGCACTCTTCCACTCTTGGTTTAACCCTTTCACACCACTCTTACGCTTTTCTCTACTCCACTCGCCGCCGTCACCTAACCTCGCACTTTCCTTCACTGCGTTTCCCACTCACACACCAACCACTCTCCTTCTCTCACTCTGCCCTTTCGTCTCCACACTCCCTACGTCTAACCCCACCCTTTCACCCTTTCACCTCCCTTGCACTGCCCCTTTTCCCTTCCCTAACTTCCTTTCCTCTACCCGTAAACACTCGTCCACCTCACCGCGTTGCCAGCCGGAAGCGGAAGCCTCATAGTTCTTATATTAGCTGTGATTATTACGAGGTCATCAACATAGAGCACAATATATATATTTCTCAGAACACTCCCATTATCAAGAATATAAATATACAGGGTGATTCCCGTAAATGTTTCATCGGGAATATTTTCTCCAATTTGATAGTTAACCGAAAATTGTTCCAATCAAAGTTGCATGGTTCAAAACTGCCCGTAGGATAGGAGTATGGGGATGTTTCTCCGAAGGGATGGTTTTATGTTATTAATGTTAACTTAATTCTTTTAAATGGGTCTACCTACTTTTCTTTCGATATTCTGAATGCTTAGGCCAAGACAATTTCAACGACCTATGGCAAAAGGTAATTGGGGGTAGTTCACCCCCCGGGGGTGGAAAATTTTCACTTTTAAATATCTCTTAAACTATGAGATGTAGAAAAAAATTTCTCAAACAAAAGTTGTATGATATGGACGGGACTACCGTCCTACGTCAACAAATTTTTTATTTAGGCCTCTTTAATACAAATTGTTATAAACAATTATGTTTTTAACGCTGAACTTTGACTTTTTTTACTGGTTCATGATGCAGGATCGCAAGACGAATCCATCCATATGGATAATTAGTTGATCTGAGACCCCTCCCTAAAAAGTGGCAAAAACTACCCCCTTAAATAACAAAATAACGGGGCGACATAGAAAAACATTTTATAAGGAAAAGTTGCAGGGTATAAAGAGTACAATAGGATAGTGAAATAAAATTTAAAATAAGCAGATTCACAAACTCTACGAGACTTTACTGATTTTGACAAATTGTCTGAAACACCAGTTTCATTTTCAACATAAGAATTTTTAATATTAATCCCCTCAGGCTTCATTACAGGCCTAGACATCAGAAAATTTGTCGCGTCCACTATTGCATCTCTAACTATGACATATTTACCATTCTCAACATCCCACACGCTGTACCCATTTGGTTCATATTCTACCAATATTCCCTTCCATGACTTTTCTTCAAATTTTGATTTACTGATTTTATCATGTACATAAATCGTTGAACCAAATACTCGCAAATACTTAATTTGAAGTTTCTTTCCATGCCACAACTCATATGGTGTTTTAACTTGAATCAGAGCTTTTGTTGGTGTAATATTTATTAAATATGTTGCAGTAAGAACTGCATCACCCCAGAAACATTTCTCTACACTAGCACCAGCAATTATAGTTCTAGCTCTTTCTGTAATCGGTCTCACCATTCTTTCTGCCACACCATTTAACTGTGGGGTTCGTGGAACTGTCAAATGATAACTTATTCCTTTTTCAATACAGAAATTTTTCATCTCATTTGATATACTATATTCTCCTCTATTATCACAATATAAATTTACAACTTTTGAATGGAAATGAGACTCGCTCTTTACTATAAAATCACGAAACACAGAATAAACATCAGACTTGTATGTCATCAAATATACAACACAATAGTGAGTAACTGATCAACAAACAGAACGAAATAATTTTTGTGACTCACCGTCGGAGGACTGATAGGACCACAAACATCTGTATGCACAATGAATAAAGGTCTTTTAATGTGACTCTTATCCTTACTCTTTTGGAATGGTAGCCGTGCCTGTTTTCCTTTTATACACGCTTCACATAAATTATCATTTGGTGAAATCCGCTCCAATTGCCCAATATCACTAATCATTTCATTTCTTTTTAATCCCAAGAATTTAAATTTTCCCATGTGGCCCAAACGTTGATGCCACAAATCATAATTCATTTTAGCTGTATTATACACTTGAGCAGCGGAATTCACGATGACATTATTAATATAAAGACCCAAAATGATCAGATTATTTAAAGGCTTACCTGTCATAACAACCTCTTCGCCCTTATTTATTGTTATGCCATTCATATCAAATATAATTGTTAAACCAGCATCCTGCATCCTTGATACAGACGACAAATTATGCGGAGTCTCGGGGCAGTATAACACATTCTCCAAAACTCCAGGGATGCCCATGTTGCTTATAATATTGAGATTACCCTTTTTCGTCGCCGTTATAGATAAATCCTTTTTAGCCATCGCAATTTTAATAGGTGTTTTCAGCTCCGTAAAATTTTGCGTTAAATCCAAACGGTTTATCAAATGGTCCAATGCTCCAGAATCCAAAATAAATGAAATTTGAATCTCCTTTATATTTTGTTGCAAATGATTTCCAGCCATGAAAGTAAAACCCGTCCTCTTCTTCTTCGTTCCGTCATACTGAAGTGACTTTTTGCAATAGAAACATTTATCCTTCTTATGCCCACTTCTACCACAATAATAACATTTCAAATTAGAAGACCGCTTCTTAGGCTTAAATTTATTGTTACTGTGGTATCAAAGTAAAAATAAGTTTATTTAATGACAAAATTTTGTAGGTTAACAGATCCGCTAAGTTCTACTGGTCGCCAGTCACTCCCTGCGCGTTGGCTGCGCCGTAGACGCTTTCCTTTCTCTCCCTTACACGCACACGCTCACACTTCTCCCCGAAAACAAACACGCATCGCCCCAATGCGTTCCGTACTGCCCCGAACAGAGTATCGAGAAATATCTCGATACCACATTTCTAAAACTCTTTCTCGATTTCAAATTTTTAGTGAATTGCTTCTTTTCAGTACTCATTGCCTGAAGCACTTTCGCACTCGTATCCTTACTATCATCTTT